>JAQGCM010002923.1:0-10081 GCA_034699705.1 Hymenaphorura dentifera
AAATCATCATAATTGAGAGTCAAATTGGCATTTGGATTTATATACTGTCCGCGATTGTTGGCATCATTTTTCTCATTTTACTCATCTTGTTATTGATTCGGGTAAATGTGTGCAGCGTTGTAGCTCATTATTGGCTGATATAAAAAAATTGAAGAATTATTGTTTTACTTTAACAGTGTGGTTTCTTTGAGCGGCCTGCAAGAGTTAAGGCTGAGCTTCACCCAGGAGTACAACCGACCGAACCAAGGCATTGGGCTAGATGGGAATACTCTCAAATCTACAACACACGAAACCGAAACTAGAATATGGCGCTTACAACACAACCCAAAATCTTGAACAATTTTCTCGAATCTAACTTTAAAATTTACGTTTATAGTTTCTGAGAAATTTACAATAAAAATGCAACAAAAACTACTAAAATCGAAAAAGGAGAACGCTAAATACAAATGACTCCATGGTTGCGACGCACCATTTAAAGATGTTGACGTATTTGTTTTCGGTCTAGATTGTTTGCGGATTTTTTTCTTGAATTAATTCCTAACCAACTTTGTGATATAAGCAGATTTTATTTTTTAATGTCTGTAATATTTGACACGTTAAAAACAATATAGTATGACGAAAATCACATGTTCAAGGGCCATGAATTTGAAGATTTGTATTCTTCTGTTGATTTCGATTTACTCGGCCCAAGTCTCTGGACGTGGTAGTGACACTCCAGTTGTCTGGAGACAAGAAGGTCTCAAGGCCCACAATGACCATCGCAAAGCCCACGGATCAGCTGACCTTAGCCAATCCGAAGAGGTGCTATGTTTATAAGCATAATTAGAAATCCCGATGGATAAAAAATTCTAGTGCTTAAATTGTAATTTGAACAATTGAACAATAATTTATTATTTTTGACAGTAGTTGTGTAAGCTGAGTGATGACTGGGCTGATAAACTAGCGGATAGGATGGTTTCTGGCTACAGTGTAAATGAAGATATCGGAGAAAATATTTGGACTGCAAACACAAACGATATACCCGTTTCCAAAACTGTGGTTGATTTTTGGTACTCTGCGAACTCTGGTTATAACTTCAATACCCCGGACAGTAACGATTGCATGAAGACCGGAAATTTTACTCAAATCGTCTGGAAAGCAACAACCCAAGTGTGTGTGTCTTATTCAATCGTCGAAGCTCCACCAACAGTTGTAGTAGTGGCTGTCTATAAACCACCTGGAAATATTGAGGGTCCAGGGGAATATGCACGAAATGTTGGGTGAGCCCTGATATTTTAACAAATGAATAAACGATTTTGTAAATTAAACATATTTCCAGGGTTGGACCAGGAGGTGTCAACAACAGTCATGGTCTGAGAATAACTTTCAAAAATGTTTTACATGTCCTGCTCTGTTTCCACGGGCTAGCAGCTCTACTTTTCCCAACCTCAACCTTGCAAAAAATACAATAATTCCAATCGTAAGCGGAACGCATTCTTTATGATTATACGAAATGATTCTAAACGTAGCAGTGCAAAATTGATCATGGCTGGCAGATTTTGCTGGGCAGGATTTGTCAATCGGTATATAATAAAAATTAAGTTAAATTAAAAAAAAATCTCCCAGTGCTAGTTTTAAAATATTGAAAAGATAATTCAAATATATTAATTTGAAGTTGAACGACACAATAAAAATTGGTATGAAAGAAGGACAACTTGCATAAGAAATTATTTTCTTCATTTCTTCCTTGTTCCTGAATTCCAAATTCCAGAAGAAGTCTTCGAAGATTTTACGTTTCTCTGTTATTTGGTCCAGCCTTGTGACTCAGGAATGCCAAATGACCCTTGTCACATTTATTCGCATAATGGCCTTTGTATCCACACTGAAATAAAAGAAACATCAGCATTACAAAAACTTTGTAAAATATTTCATGAGTTCCGCAAAATAAAGTATAGCATAGCTGATAGCCTGCGCTTCATTCTTTACATTGCACTCGCACCACCTAACGTGCTGTGGGATTTCGGAGCAGTCACGAGCATTACAATGTTTAGCATCCGCCTAATTTGGGATTTTAAATTTTGATGAGTTTTGTTTTTCCAATAAATCTACTAGTTGGTTTTTATTTTATATTTTGATTTTCAAATTTTGACTTGTTGTTAATTTCTGGATTAAGTAATTAACACTTCATAAGCATTCATTTCTGCATTGTTTCGAAATATTTTGAGAAAACTGACAAACAAACAACGCCAAAAGTAACTTCGCCCGAAAATCCGACAAAAGAAGACTGTCAACTGTCAATAATTTCCAAAAAGGATTGGAATCGGTCTTGTTAATGCGAATCCTTTAATGAGAATCCTAGCTTTTAGTAAAGTAAGTCAGACTCCGATCTAGTAAGCATATTTAAACTAAGCAATTTGTGAAAATTTAACAATTTCCACGTTACTTTCTTGTTGCATTTTAAAAAAATTAATTGCTGACGATCGATTGTTTTGTTCGCAATATAGCAGAATGACTATACGACGAGGCGAGCAAGCGTTTTTAATGAACTGAGAACAGGAGCAAGAATGAATGGCCCACTGGACATTTATCATGAGAAACAGGTTCAACAATCATTTAAAAACACGTTACCTTATCCAACAGATATTTAGATTTTCATTGTTACTCCTGATACTGATACCAGATTATGAATGATGTGATCTATAGCATAAATTTGATCGTTTCTTTCTGCTTTTCTATCTGAAGGTGAAAGCGCTTTGCGCACTCCATGCTCTCAACAATTTATTCCAAAGATCAACATTCAACCAAAAAGATTTGGATTTCATTTGCCAAGACTTGAGCCCAGACTCTTGGTTGAATCCACACAAATCATGGATTGGGCTAGGAAACTATGATATTAATGTGATCATGACGGCACTCCAAGGAAAACACATGGACATGATTTGGTTTGATAAACGAAAGTAAGTTTAGAAAAATGATGTTAGCTAACCTAAATTGAACCACGGGCAATCTGACATTAGCGTAATCAACAATAATTAATTAGCTCACTTAAGACGTGAAGCGCAAAAGTAGAACTGAAATTTGAAGACTGACTGTGGCTGTTGTACTGATAACTATTTTTTTTTATTTTTGACTAAATTCGAAATGTCTAGTAATCTTGTATTATTTATTTCGTGGTCAGGGATCCAACCACGATCGAAAATCTGGAGAACACCTTTGGTTTCATTCTAAACGTTCCGAGTGAGTGCAAAGTTGGTTGGCTGAGTTTGCCACTGAAGAGGAAACACTGGTTTACTATCAAGAGATTTGGAGAGGACTATTTTAATTTGGATTCTAAGTTTGAAGTTCCTCTGCTGATTGGAAGGGTACGTCTTTACTCTTTAGGACTCTCCATCTCCTTCTCAACAATTTTCTGCTCTTAAATAATAGCCGGGAAAAGCTATTGATTTGGAAGTTAACAATTTGCTCTTTTTTTGTCTACAGCAAGCCGAGCTAATGATATACTTGCGTGAAGAACTGTCAGCGCCTGACAAGCAATTGTTCATCATAATTCCACCTTCAACAAAATCAGCTTCTGTGATACGAACTGGGTACAACAACCCGTCTTCATCCTCATCGTTAGAACTTGGAACGAATTCCAAAGCACTAACAGAAGAAATTATGATTGATGACGAAACGGGTCAAGTGAGAAAAGAGAGTGAGGACAGCGGAGTCCAACTCATGGACTTAGTACTACCAAATAATAACTTAAATGTTATCGATCTTAATAATGAAGACATGTCGTAGTACCTAAATAATTTTGAGCCACCTTCAAGTGACGCAGCATTTAAATCCTATCTATGACAAATCATTAATCATTCTGATGAGAGATTCCTGTAAATTGTATTATAATTAACAATAAATCTATCGCTTTCTGCTGGGAAGAAAACTGCCTGCATACGGAATTTTTTCGTAATACTATTTAGTAGGAAAGTTGGAAAGTGCACAGGCTCAACTCAATCGCAATATTTTATGGTGCCAAATAATGCCAAAGATCACATGTTCACATGTGAAATGATTTTTCGGCTATTTAGTCCTTCATCAGTAAGTCGAAATGACAGCTTACCTTATAGCAAACAACGTCCTCAAGGGGTCTCCTTGGCTGTTGAGGCCCTCCAGCAGCACCTTCCTCACGGTCACCTCCTCTGTCTCCCCGATGACTTCCTCCTCTAAACATGGGCCTTGGGTGAAATTGGTAGGGTTGATAAGGTTGGTGACCGTACTGGCCTTGACCTCGTGGATGATATCCAGTGTTCATGTAAGTTCCCGGTCTGGCTTCAAATCTCGGTCGCGGACCCTCAGGATTCGGATTAGCTCCTGTTAATTGAGTCTGTTCGCCTGGAGGCTGCCCTGGTGTCGCCACAGCACCTGTGACTGGAATTTCTTCACTAAAACCAGACTCGGATTGATTCCTTGGACACTGATAGGATTTATGCCCAGCTTCGTTGCAAATGTGGCAAATGATTCCAGCTTTCCTGGTTCCCTTTAAAAGTTCATCTATTTGTGGTAGTTCAAATTGTGCACTAAAATGGAAAGACACCAGAATTTTAAAGTTTTGAATGTTGTTTTAGCGAACGATCTTCTCCTTCTTTTTGTAATTTAGGATTCAATACTTACTGCACGAATTTGCACTCTGTACCATCCGGGCAAAAGCCGGCCAAATAATTGAGGCATAGAACTTTTCGAACATGACGATGGCGACAATGAGGTCCATGTCGGCAGAAGCCCCTGTCATACCAAGGGCAAGAGCGCTGCTTAGATTCCGGATCAATGTGAAGGAAGGGACATTCTTTATTGTGGCATGCGTCTATAACACAAATTCGTTTAGAGTGTAAAATTCGTAAATATTGCCTTAATATTTTAATTTGTAATGTAATATAAAGACACTTACTGAATCTGGTATAGAAATAACACTCTGGCATTTTGGTCATGTCATACTCGTGCAGAAATTCACATTGATCTCCTTTCTTGCACAATCCACGAAGCCAATGCTTGCAAACGACGGATCGGTCTCCACGCACATGTCGAAATGGACACTGGGATCCTTTCAAGCAAGTTCCTTCCATAAAGAATACACAGATCGCTGCTGTCGATTCTGAAAAACAAAATAGGGTCAATCGATTTTTGTTTAGATTTATTTATCAAGCCACTGCACTGCAAAGTAAACCTGTCATTGGTATGTTTGTCTTGTTTGTAATTTTCAGTAAGATTTGCATGAATTCTTGAAAACTAAAAATGTAATTGTCAAATTTAGTCAAATAGTTCGCTTCGCCTTAGTGCCACTAGGCTAGTGGGATTTATATTTAAGGATTTAAAATTTCTTTTTCTTATTTTCGTTTAGTTCATGTCTTTATCGTCTTATATTTTTCGTATTTTCTACAAGTTTATTATCCGAATTTTCGGAATACGTAAATTGTACCTTTGGTCCCACCACCAAAGCAGATAGATATTCAAATTAAAATCAGCCAGTATTACAAGATTTTCAACCTCAGAAAACAAGAAACACCCACCCACAGGAATATTGAGATTGCCTTGCCCATCTGCTTTCCAAAGTTGAGAATGCTACTTTCATATCGACACAAGTCAGCTTTGATCTCTAATTAAATATGGAGAATTAAAAATTGACTCGAGGAGTCAATCCTTCCAATTCCAACCCAACCAGCCAGTGACCAATGAGTGATTTGACTAACTCAATCTACCCTTTCCTAAACTACCAATTCATACTTTCTATGAACGACGAACAATAAACCACTAGAAATGCAAACAAAAGCATGGAAAGAAGAGTATTTTTAACTGTATCTGTAAATGAGTTATAAATTTGAGACTATGCGTTTACTATTTACTTACTGTCCATTCCGACGAAGGGAAGGGCTAGAGCTCCAAGCTGTTGTTCCAGCGCAACCTCAATGTCAAATTTGACATTGTCCACGTTGGCCACCAAATACTCCATTTTCACTGCTTAGTCGCCAGTATCGTCAACCACTTCTGATTTCTTGTTGTCCAGCAATTAGTTGGATTGGAACTGAAGATTTTTGCGAAACCTGCAATCGTTTTAAATGTGTACTACTGTTTGTGGCCGGCCGAATCTCGGATTTTTCCAAGAAATCAAAATTTGCGCCTGTATCAAATTTCAAACGAGCTGAGCTTCGGCTCCAACCAGCATAGAGTCCGCAACGCACGGTTTCCGAGAATCCGATGCGAATATGTTTTGCACTTTGACAGCTTGACCTTGAGCACTTTTCGTTGGCAAAAAATTCTTGGAAGCGGTTGACATTTTATTGGACACTTTAGCGTCCTAGCCTTAAGCAAGAGGACCATTGTTGTCATCGTCAGCAAAATTCTGACACGTTCATGAACAATTTTTAGGTTAGCTCAATGCCAAACGAGTAGCAGATGGAGATTTGGCTTATTATTGGACCAATACACTGCATTCCCGCCTCACCTCTAAACTTGAAAATTGATTGTTTTGATGCGAAGTAGAGAACCTGTCAGTCAGTTGTCAAAATTTCGTTGTCACATCCAGTTCCAAATTCCACCAAAAAATACTGAATTTTTCAGTGATTTGCAACAAATCCAGTACCAGTGTCGGAAATGGCGAAGGGCGGTTTGACGAAAGAGTGTAGGGCATTGTTTCCTTTGAAGAAAATTGAGGATGTTGTGGAGTTACTGAAAAATGAACTTGCTGGGCCGGAACCAAATATCGCGGTAGCGTCCATTGTTCTCGGGGCTTTGGAACATTCCTTGGTGGAAAATTTAAGCAAAAGGTCCTCGGCTTCACGTGCAGCTCCAATAAGAAGGGGGCGGAAACAGAAACAGCGGAAGAGTGAGTAAATTTAATAAGATTACAAATGTGAAATGTCAATGTAAATGGAAATTTAATTTTAAATTAACGTACAATTAAAAGTGCAATAATTGTTGAATTAATTTCTTTTAAAGAGTCCGTCGAAGCAGAAGAGGAGAAAAGTCCTGACCCGGTTGTTCCTGACGTTGACACTGATCAGGCCCAATCTCCAGCAACTCCATCGACTCCAGCAACAAATAATGGCACTGGTGATGCTGATGAAAATTTCAACAAGGATTCTTGTAATGAGAACGATTTTCCTCCATTGGAACTGGATATTGTTCTGGGGCTTTACGATAAATTTCAGACAAATTTACAAGCACTAGTCGACAAAACACTCTACTCACAAAAACAAGAGGATGAAAAGAATGGGGTGCTTGGAACCTCTATCGATCTCGTCAAAAATGTGTCCAACGTTGTGTGGAATTCTCTTTCAAAAACCTACAATGCAGACAAACCGCATCTACAGAACTTGTTCACATATTTAACAGGTACCCATAAAAGTAAAGCTAAATCAAAACACTATTACATTTTTTAAGTTTTGATTTGAATATTAATAATTTAGAGTTTCTTTTGTCTGCCGTAGTCAACTTGTATGGGTTGTTCTAATTTTGCTATATGTTCTCACAGGGAACCAGCTGGACAGGTTCGGGGTTGCGTTTGCAGTTGTTGCAGCAGCTCAAATTCTTGGATTAAATGATGTGCATTTAGTACTCTCAGAGGATCACGCCTGGGTAGCTTTTGGGCACGAAGAGAAATTAAATTTGGAAGTGACTTGGCACGGTAAACCAACATAACCACCTTGAATATGTTTATCACTGAAACGAATTTGGCCATATAATTTAGCGATATGTTCGTATTTTTGCAGGCGATGCCACCAAAGATAAACGAGGTTCCCCCGTCGGTGAGGGCGGGGATGAAGGTTCTTGGCTCTACTTGAATGGATCTCCGGTCATTTGTGATAGGCACATGGAAATCGCTGCAATTGTGTCCAGTATTAACATCGCTCTGAATCAAAATATGGAATGTGTAGAGCTCTGTTCTTTACAGCAACAACTGCTTTGGACTTTATACGATGCCGGTCATGTGAAGAAGTATCCAAAAGCGCTCTGTAAACTACACAATTACTGTTAATTTCTTACTTTGCACCGTTTCAGTTTCTCAGTTTGTTACACAAGCCAATGAAATGAATTAAGTTCCGCTAGGCTGTGGAAACGTGGAACACGACATCATTAGCCCCTTCTTCATTAGCAGTTGAAATTTTTTCTTATTGCAAAACTTTTAGGCAGTCTATGAACATGAAGAAATGATGAATCGTCGATGGTCTGATATTGACTTTAATATTTCAGGTATTTTGGCAGAGTTGGAAGCAACATTACCAACACCTTCACGAAAATCTTGTGTAGATTTGTATGAAGAAGCTATCACAGCCGCCCGGACCTATTATGACAACAAGCACATTCACCCGTATCTTTACTCAGGGAGATACCACTACAAACAACTTGAATTCAAACTTGCTCTTGAGAGTTGGGCCGACGGCGCAGATGTCATTAAAAAGTAAAACTTTATAGATGTCTAATTCCTGGAATCACGACACAATCAAAATAAATTAAGTATTATAACATTGTATCGGTAATCTGTATTTTTCCAATACAGATACAAGTACACCAAGAATGACTACGCGATCTACAACCAATTCTATGAGATCACAAAATCAAGCCTGATGTCGATCATGAAACAAAGTAGTTCAGGAATAAGTGCGACTTCTATATTACGGGATCCGGGATGTTTTGCAGCTCTCCTGAGATTTTTTGACGGAATTTGTCAATGGGAAGAGAACGGTCAATTTGACAAGGTAGTAATTCATATTGGCTGGGCAGAGTCGTGGGTAAAGGCGATTGGAAAGTTTGAAAGGTCAATTCGGAAGCAAGTTACAATGTTATCTGAAAGACCAGCAAATGGGATAGAATCTATGAATGCCGGTAAGTAATTTGAAGAACCTGTTTAGGAATGAAATACTTGCTTCCTGCAGGGTAAAGTATTGGTACAATATTAGTACTTCTATTTTAAATGATTGATTCTACTCATACAGTTGAAGCAAAATCAAAAAAGATACTTGAGCAGCCTGAAACGACAGATGTGAACGGAAACAAGGAAAAAGTGGAAAATAAATCTCAACCTTCTGCAAGTCCTGGTCCAGGTTGTGGCGTAATGAATTCCGGCCGTGGGTCTGGTGGGCTTAACGTGAAGTCTACTAGTTTCAAGATGCTGGAGTTACAAGATCTCGTTTTCAAAGACAGGCTGAACACGAATGCATTGCAACTTGTTCTCACTGCGCAGCCCATTAAAATCATTCCGGCGCTGCCATCGGCAGCAACTAGCGAGAAACCAGGTATGGCGGAAGTGGGAGTACAACAGAGTCGCAAGAGCTCAAAAAGGGTGTCAACTGAAGACGCAACCGCAACAGCAAAGGAAGCGCCTTTGATTGAGTCGAATGGTGGAGCTCAACCACTGAAGAAAAGGGCAAGAAGTAGTCGCCTCAGCTCTTCCTAAATCGGCCTGCTAGTTATACATTCACAGAAAGAGAGCCCGGTGATCTAAACTAAACCAGTGATGATGGGAACAGGTTCCTCCAAATTAAGCTAAGTTACTTACATATTGAAAAGTTTGATGTTTTCTTGGAAAGAATGTTAGACCCACTGCGTTTCTCTTGCCTTTTCTTGTTTAGTTTATTTAGTGGTAATATTGACAGCTTGTAAGAGGAGTACCTGTAAATCTACCTGAGCATCCCTAAATGGTAACACATTCCATGAATAGCATTAAAGTGAAGTTCCTGAAACGCATGCGATAAACTAATTTATCTTTTAAGTAGATTTTAGTATTGATAGAATCTCTGGACAACTTTCTTTGAATCTTAAATTTAGCTAAAGAAGCTATTTTAACCTCTAGAATTTTAGCTAAGGAAGCTATTTTAGCCTCAAGGGTTAGCTAAAGAAGATATTTTAACCCCTAGGGCTTTAGCTAAAGAATCTATTTTAATTCACTCCTAGTTGGGCAAAGATAGCGATTGCACGGCATGCTTACAAAATGATATGCTCCTGATGGGGCTATAATTTTTTTTTTTAATTTTTTTTTTTTTTATGCTTCCCATTAAAAATCTAGTTTATTTTACGTAAAAATTGGAATGTTTCCACATCACACATGTTCCTTATTAAAATACTTTCG
>JAQGCM010002924.1:0-10075 GCA_034699705.1 Hymenaphorura dentifera
TGATACCCAGGATGAATTGGCCTAGCTGTCCTATTTTGTATGGAATCTGAGTTCCTTAAAATGGCTGCTAAAATTATGAATAAATACTTCTTAAATTTGTCGAATAGGCTTGTCCATGACAGAGAGCTTCAACTCCACGACGGCAAAAGACTTATTCGTCAGGATCGATTCCAGGCCCTCAAAAAGAAGCATGGATACTCGGACAAAGAGTTAAATGAGAAATATAACATTTTTGAAATCCACCCAAATTTCTACGTAATCGCGAGCGCTGCTCCACCTCCGAAATCTGGTTCAGGGAAGAATCAAAAGCAATGGCTTACCCCTGAAATGCTAAGTTTATTTTTCTACCATCAGCTACCTACAATGAGCCATCAAGAGGAAGTGGACGTGATCACTTCTTTTGTAAGTCAAATTCTGATCAACAAATATGTGCCAAGAACTAAAGCCGACAATAAACTACATATGATAATTTCAATAGTGTAACAGTAAAGAATTAACACCTCATATGGAAAATATTGTCAAAACGGCTCGCGAACTACGTGATTCGAAAGACTCATCCAAGAAATCGCTGTCTTCCTCTTTGTCTACCCGGCAGCTCATTCGAATGGCTAGACGCAATGAAAGATTTATAGATGATGAGCATGGACCCTTCGAAGAAATTTCTCGGGCCTGCCTAGCTAGGTAAGCTACTAAATAAATCAAAAATCAATTCTAGATATCAAGGCTTGAAAAGCGCTAAGGATATATTTGCATCAAGGTCGAGGATTGCACGAACGATGTTTGAAATTATTAGATTTGTTGTTAACGAGCGCGTCGTTAGTAGCGTCGATTATTTCTTAGGAGGTGCTTTTGCTTGTGCCGGAGGTCCTGGTTTTGCAGGAGCTTGAGGTTGAGCCGGAGCTGCAGGCTTGGCAGGCATTGCCACCGGTACCGGCGGATTCGCTGCCGCTCCCGGAATTCCTGGGTTTGCAATTCTCAGAGCTAGTTTCTTCAAATTCTCTTGATAGCCTTTCTCAAAATTAGCTTCTAGTTCCGCAAAAATTTTATCGAATCCTGCCAATGCCGCAGTTTGTGCACCTTGAAGTGCTGCTAGAGCATCTTGATATATCTTTGGAGATAAAACTGGAACTTTCTTGATGATATCGTCGCAATTATCTTTAAACTTTCCTACATTGGTGTCGAAGTTTGTTTTGGCTTGACCAGCTAGCCCGGTATAATTCTCTTTGAGACTTGTTTTGAGTTGGTTGTAGTTATTAGTGTATGATTCAATCAAACCATTGTTGGCTTTCTCTGCTTGGTTAACGAGTTCTTGATGGCCTACCAGAATCGAATTTCGGAAGTAAAATTTAATCGTTGGAACATATTTTGTAGAATTCCAGACTCAAATAAGAAGTATAATTGAAAACCTTTACCTTTCAAATATTCGTTTTGTAATTCTTCAAAGTTAGTCGTAGCGTTCTTTTTGAGGTCTTCAATAGCTTTCGATGCTTGGTTCACCATTCCCAGAATTTGCTCTTGGAATTGTTTTATCATATCGTTATACTTTGCTTCGACGTCCATTTTTCTGTCTTTAAAGTACAGCACAGAACAAGCAGTTTTTTTAGTATCTGGATAATGCAGAAACAAACGGAATTTAGTAGGCTCGAGCTTGTATTGTGAATTACAATTTCGAAGTGTTGTAATAGTAAACCACGCCAACAAGGTTTTTTTCCTCACATATTTTAGGAACACGAAAAGTTATTTTGGAATAAAATTTTCAATAAATTGTTTTCTTTATAAAACGCTGTTGTGACGGTTAATTGTCGCCGTGGAATCGGATCGAAACCCTTATAAAAAGTTGTTTTTGTCTTACTGGCTCCCATAATACGATATCAGCAATCACAACAGCCGCGTTTTCCAAGCATAAATACCATCTTAGAACATGTAAGAGATAATAAAACCATTTTGATGAGAATTACCATCGTATGCTAGATGGGAGCTGCTTGTTGAATTAAATCATTGTTAATCCATCCTTGCACCCGTTTTGTGCACAAATGCTTGTACATTCCTTGGGGAGGGTATTGATGAATGGAAATAAATGAACGTACGAATGGTGTAGCCAAGACTATCAAAAGTATTAGAGAAGACTTATCGTACACTGAATGAATTTTTTGGCTTCTGACTAAATTTGATTCGATGAATTTCATAAACCTTTTCCTTAGATTTCTTCCACCGCTCAATAGAGAAGAGCTTGAAAGTGTAATGAAGAAAAATGGCATAAAAGCAATTCAATCGAAATCCACATCAGATAAAACAGTAGAGCTGTCAAACAACATATTAAAAATTGGTGCAACCAGTACAGAAATTTGGCCGGACACTGAATTCAAATCCAAAGTGCCTCACGTTTTGTTCTACAACATTCAACAGGTTTGTCTGAAACATTTTATATGCTTAAGCAAGCAAATCTTGTCCTGTCTTCCAGAATTTGGTTCTGCCCAAATATCTATTCATCACGAAGTTGGAAACAACGTTAAAATTTGTTTTATCGTTTTACCTTTTCTAGCACATTAAGGCTCTGGAGGAACTTTTAAGGGATTATCTTATGGTAAGTCTTGGTAAGTTTTTAACCTGGGAAGAAAATAATAATCACAGTAATTTCTGTTCATCTACAGGGTGAACATCTGCTGTTGGTGGGAAATCAAGGAGTGGGCAAAAACAAATTGGTCGACCAACTTCTATTCCTGCTGAACAGACCCAGAGAATACATTCAGCTCCATCGGTAAAATTAGAAAGCAAGTTTTGTTTCTAATGGAATAGCAATAATAAGAGTTTTGATTGTGTTCAGGGATACAACTGTTCAAGCGCTCACTTTGCAGCAGAAAGTAATTGATGGCGTTGTTTCTATCGAGGATTCGCCGCTGGTCCGGGCCGGTGCGTGCATCAAACATTGTGGATCAATTTCAATATTAATAAATTTATTGTTTTATACCTTAAAATTAAAATAACATTTCAGCTCGTGAAGGACATGTGATAATCATTGACGAAGCGGATAAAGCACCGACGCATGTAACCTGCATACTTAAGGTGCCGCCAAATTTATTAAGAGTCTTGAAAGTAGAATAAAATTGCTAATTAACGTTATTATGTAACTCTTGCAGACACTGGCAGAAAGTGGAGAAATGATTTTGTCAGACAATCGTCGCATTGTTCCACAGTCTGTGATTAACAAACACTACAAAGGCTTGACTGCCAAAGAAAACGAAATGATCATTCCACTTCATCCCGACTTCCGGATGTTCGTTCTAGCCAATCGGCCTGGGTTTCCTTTCCTTGGAAATGATTTTTATTCTGTTCTTGGTAAGAAAGCAAAACTTTGCCAATTTTGTCCAGCGGTACTTTGGCTTAATTCAACATTTCACTCATTACTAATTTGCACACGAACAGGGGACCTGTTTAGCGTACATGCGATTGATAATCCAAGCTTTGCATCGGAAGTGGAGCTCTTAAAGCAATATGGGCCTGAGATTCCTATTGACTATTTGGAAAGGATTGCGAAGGCTTTCGGTGATTTACGCACATTGTCAGACGAAGGAACCATCCCTTATCCGTACTCGACAAGAGAAGCTGTCAACATTGTTAAACACTTACAAAAATATCCAAACGACAGTATCTCTGCAGCAATTGACAACGTTTTTGACTTTGATGTTTACAACAGCGAGTTGAGACAAACCGTAAAACAAACATTGAAAAAATACAAACTGGAACCCAGTGACGGGGTACTTTTGCGGAACAGAACTGGAGACGAAGGGTTTGTTTTAGATTTGGTGTAATTCTGTGTTTGTTTTGTAGTCTACTCAGATACAAACACTTTTTACCTTTGCAGAGTGCTGACTTTGACTACTATTCCAGTTTCTGAGTTAACAGACCTGCAGCGTCAAGGCCATATGAACCCGATGCAACATTCGGATAAAAAGTTTGGTGAATCCGATTTTGGTGTTCCCAAACACGGGAAGGTGGATTCAACCGGTGCTCCTCATGTGGGTGGAAATACATGGGCTGGTGGTTCAGGAGGCAGAGACACGGCTGGTCTTGGTGGAGCTGGTGGAGGATATCGTCTAGATTCTGGGAATCCGGTCTTTCAGGTATATCTGATTTAATTCGCAAAAAATTCAGATTCAAGAAATTTGAAGTTAAGTATTTAAAAATTGAAATGTTAGGTTTCAGATGAAGTAAAACAAATTGTGCCACCAGAGGTGAGGAAAATGGCGCGAGCTATGGCACAGAAAGCTTTTGAAGAAAAACTTAAGGAAATTAAGATGAGCAAATATGATGGAAATGTATACGAGCAATACCTTGGACCAATCAGACCACAGGTACAATTTGTCAATCTTTGGTAAACTGAGCAGAGCAGACCTAATCTGAAGCTATTTACTATTTTCTAGGTGGAAGCCTTAAGAGTTATTCTATCATCCCTACAAGCAAAAGCGAAAGAAAGAAAGTGGGCTAAACATCAAACTTCTGGAGAAATGGATGACACAAAGTTAATTGAGAGTGAGTTTGATCGAGTCCTATTGAGTATTCGTTTGATGACTCGGTTTTACTCCCTATTTCTTTACCAGGTGTTGTCGGAGAGAAAAATATTTACAAGAGAAGACGAGAAGAGGAACCTGAGCCAGGAGATCCACAAGAAAAACCGAAAAAGCTGGTACTAATTGTGGATGTGTCTGGTTCCATGTACAGGTAGAGAATTTTCAGTACAACAGCAAACCTCATCTTGATCATACGCACACTACACATTTTTATATTACAGATTTAATGGCTATGACCGCCGCCTTGACCGAATGCTTGAATGTGCGTTACTCGTTATGGAATCTTTCCAAGGATTTGAGGATATTTTCGAGTACGAAATAATTGGGCATTCCGGAGATGGCGACAAGGTGCCACTTGTTGAGAAGAAATATGTGCCAAAGGATAACAAAGAAAGGATGGACATCTTAAGAGTCATGCATTTGCATTCGCAATTTTGTGCCTCTGGGGACAACACACTGGAGGCTACAGACGAAGCAATCAAGGCTCTCTCTGAACAAGTCGACGATTACGACGAATCATTTGTTCTCATGTTGTCAGATGCAAATTTGGAGAGGTATGGAATTCCTCCCAGAGAATTAGGCAAAATTCTCAATTCGAATGATGACATTAAAGCATTCGCGATTTTTATTGGATCCCTGGGCGATCAAGCAGAAAGGTAAAACTACTTTTGCGGAACGAAATTATCAAAATTATGTTCAAAATGAAGCGTTGTAAAGTTACGATGTATTTCTTGTATTAGATTGACCGAAAAACTTCCCCCTGGAAAATCATTTGTTTGCTTGGACACCGCCAAACTGCCACAAATTCTACAAAGAATATTCACCCAAACGATATTGCATTAACGAACAGAACAATAATTTTTAAATGCAAATTGTTTCGTAGTAAAAATAGCTGGAATTTTATTTTAGATAATTATTTTGAATCAAAAATGCACGGTATAGTTTTGTAACAATAAATTGATTTCGTTTAAGCTGAATGTGACGTTTTAAGTTTATTCCAGTCATCGCTGCTGCGGTTAACTTGCCTGGCTTTGCTGGGTTAATGCAGTTATTCGTGTGAACTCAAATTTCAAGTGCGATTCGAATTTAGACTAGCAGTCAACTTAGACGTCTAGATGGGAAAATTCCTTCCAATTTCTAGTGAATCGATGTGAGAAGTTCCAAATTTTACTTTTTTGGAATGCGAACTTCTCTTGATATCGGATTCAGGTGCGATTTCATTCGATCGCAATCGCTAAAGTGGTCAGACAGACGAGTGAGACTGAATTTGGTTGGTCTTTTCCGACATTCCGATTTCCGATATTCGTCGCTTGACCAATGCACAACATGTGAAGTTCCGAATCTTCCTTTACATATCCGAATCGCTTTACAAATTGCGATTGGTGGTAGAATGGTAGCTTCAGCGCAAACGACGATGATTACTTGGGCATGAACAACTCAACTCACCATTACCGTTGGAAGAGTGTGATTGAAATTACGAATAGTGAATACTAATGTTAAAAGGGCGAGTGAAATATTGTTTCATTCAACAATTAAAAAGTTAATTTCCGTCATTGTATTCTGTTACATCTTTGCAGCACCACAGCAGCAGCGCGCAATACATAGAACAAACCATATCAGAGAGCGGAACTTGCGTTGCATCATATTGACGGATGTATTTATAATAACAATGGACTTTGGGTTTAAATATAGATATGTGATGTCAAGTAATATTTTTAAAGAAGCTCTCTCAAAGTTGAGGAATCAATAAAATTGTTAAATCATAATAATTAAGTAGATCTGATAAGTAGCTGGCAGGTTGTTGCTATTTAATTGCAACGAAATGTGCAGTGCAATACAAAATATCGAGTCGCCTGCCCTAGGCTTTGGTCAATCTATCAAAGTTTAGCCAAATTATGTTAATTCCTTGCACGTTAAAGTCAAACAATAGAAGACCACACCAAAATAAAGTGTGTCATTTCTTTCGATACAGCTCCTTTTAGCGATTGTCTTACATAAAAGCATCTTACATCAGATTTTACAAGAACATTTATATTGAAATCGCAATAGGAATAGCACGTAGTTTTGATTTGAGGTCTACTTTTTTCACCTGCAAAAATGCACGGGCACGGGTCAATTTTGTTTATCCTAAGTCTTGCGGTAAGAATATTTCTACCAAATACTGCTATTTTGAATCAGCTTTTATTTTTTTAAAAATCATTGCAATTTTTTTTATTCCAAAGTGGATTGCTTGCAGTTGCTACTCGCTCGAACTTGGTGGCTCGTACAGGCACAACACGACCACGTCCAAATACACATCAGAATTTCCAAAATTCATCAAACCTGATCATAGTCGAGAAAATTCAGCTGAGAATACCGGATCTGAAGACAAGACTTTATTGGAATCGGAATCGATTGGTTTGGGATATAGTTTTGGAGGGATTGGTTATCCTAATCGTCGTGGATATTTTGGCCATCATCGCCCTATCTGTAAGTCAGCAAATTAGCCATGCAGTGACGAGCAAAATTATATTTTCGGAGCTCTTTCTTGCAGATCCGTTCTATAGATCTCGTTTTTCCACTGGTAGACTTTTTGGACATCAATACCAGCAAGGATACTATGGACGATATTTTCCACAAAACAGATTCGGAGGGTGGCTACCTTGGACTCGTTGGTCATAAAAGGTTATACTAGTGCAGCTGATTCAAAAAAGTGTACGATGCTAGCTATTTTTTTTCTTTGCTTTTATGACATCTAATTTTGAATAAATCAGAAATCATTCGAAAATCTGAATTTGTAGCAAAATAGAGCTTTGTAATGCATGTACGTGTTTCCTCCAAATGATTTGGCTTAAAAACCAAATAAAATTTCACACAGAAAATAAGTCGAGAAATTGGACAAGTAAATTGTTGTACATATAAGGCTAGCATTTATTCTTTAATACTACATAAAACAGGTGGCATTTGAAAAAATTCGAATTCCAACACTCAAAAATTGAAAGCTTTCCTATTTATACTAAAATCACACGTTGTTTTCATCATCAATTGGTAGAAAATTGGAATTTTGAGAATGAGATCAAGTATTCAAATTGGCCATTGCCACTAAAACTTTGCAGTTTTAGTCTTAAGTTTTCCTTTTCGTTAAAAGGTTATTCTGCAAACTGCATTTACATCCAATAACGCTGCAAGCTGCTCACAGTTCTAGTGCTAATTTTTAATTATTCGTATCAAACAGTTAGCTAAAAGTGTGAAAGTCAATGAACTACTTATGTGTACTCAACAAATATTTGCCGGCACTGTTAAATATTGTACACAACAGATTGAGCCTGAATAACTCGTTGGCGTTAGCCACATTTTAAGCAAATAGCACACCTCACATATTTAGTTAGTATGGACTTGAAAACAATGACAATTGACACATGGAAAAATGACAATGAGAAATCGATGTAGAGGTTGAAGCTTCGATGTACTACGAAACCATTGACAATTTTTCATTGTTGTAGTAATGGAGAAGGCCAACTTGCTAACGCTACTGAGGGGTAGTAGGGGTAGGCAGGCAAAAATTCCACGAATACGTTTTTAATTACTGAAATGCATACGAATCACCTATTGTCGAACCCTGCTAGATATGGACTACGTCGTTTCTCGTTCTTTGTTTCATTTTATACATCACCAAATTCTAAGGATGACAAAGAGTCACTTTCATCTTCGCGACTTCGACTTGCACGATGACTATGCGTGAGGCCGCCGCAAGCGCCCAGGTCCATCCCCATGTTCAGTGACTCGACCATCATTTTGTCAGCTGAGGAACGTCTTGAGAACAACTTAGTTGTTCCAGACAAAATGCTCAATCGCGAAGAAGACGACTGCTGGTGTTGCTGTTGAGAGTAGCTGTTGTTACTGTGTTGCTTTCTGGTATGACGAGAAGATGAGCTGGAAGACGACGAATGGTGCGAAGTATATGACGGCGTAGAATGGAACATGGGAAGAGGCCCGGCGGAGGGTGCAGGCTGTGGAGGTGGTATCAGAACGTTTTTGAGATCTTGAATACCCTGAGAGAGAACAAAATATTCAGATTGGTTAACCCTTGAACGGATTTCTGGCTGTTGTGCAAATGCACAGCAATTACTAATTAATCTGATTAAATTTTCTCCAGATGCTATTACTAAAAATGCCTAACTGCCTGATTAAATATAGTAATCAAATATAAAAAATTTCTCCAATTTCTCATTGTCGTCATATTTTTATTCGTTGTCATGAGTTTTGATTATGAAGAGATGATAGAAAAATGGCACGCGGAAAAAAATCTGAAGATACCTTGGCAACGATGCACAAGCGACAATAAGCAATTCTCTCAGGGCTTATTGTGACTTGCATAGTTGTCAAGGTATTTTGGACATAAACAAGTAATTTCCGGAACAAAATCAAAGCCCGTCATCAAATGCCAGACGCTCTCTGGCTTCGGCCACAAACAATCTAAAACGCTTTTGCTCTCTTGCTCTCTAAAAAATCTGTGCTATTTCGAAAAACGTGGAGGAACCAAAAATTCTACCAAACCAAGACCTGGAAATCGCGTCAAAAATGTGTCTCCGAAGAATCTTTGCGAGTTGTTGCCCACGCCTCTTCTCTAAAAATCTTCGTCAACAAAGTTCGCGACAAAATCAAGAATCTGAACAGTTTCAACTTCACCAGAGTTCACGTCAAAATCGAGAATCCAAACCATCTCAACTTCACCCGAGTTCGCCAGAAAATCGAAAACCTCAACCTCACCGGAGTTCGCCAGAAAATCAAACATCTCAACCGTTTCAGTTTCAACCTCACCTGAGTTCGCGACAAAGTCAAGCCGATATTCCTCACAAAAGTTCGCGTATTGAAAATCAAAACAAAGAAATCATCGAAAAGAAAGCGGAAATTGAAAAATCTAGTCAAATTCAAAAGAAAAACAATTCAATCCAAAATCAAGCAAATTCTCTCCAAACAAGTTCGCGTAAACAAAGTGTAACTAATGGTTTCCAAGCTGCTTCTCATCCTCATCAAAATCCACGACAACAAAGTGCCTATTCAAATCAAAATTATCAAGTTCTTCCAAAAAGTATGCCTGAAGAATCGTCCAAAAGTTTTGTGGATTGGTTGATGAATGCCAACAAAGAAAACAGAATCAAGATAAACGAAGAATCACAGATAACTTTCACCCAACCAAACCCATTCGTAAGTATTAAGTATTTCACTTTCTCTTCAACTTTTAAGGCACTAAATTACCAAAATCTACCTGATTTTTTTAAAAAACAGAATCAACCAAATTGGTCAAGTCAGGATGACAAGGTGGATTGCACCAGTGTTTCGCAACGCCACAAATGGAAAGGCAAGAGATGCCAGAAACGTATTGAAGCACCTTCGGAATTTCGCCCAATCCGATCCATCTTCCAAGTCTTCCCAGAAATCATGTTTCATGAGAACAAAATACTCGAATATTCGACGAACATTGTGAACGATCATTTCGGATTCCTGCACGAGGAAGTTTACTCAAA
>JAQGCM010002925.1:0-10071 GCA_034699705.1 Hymenaphorura dentifera
ATAAGTTCCAATGACCCATCTCGAATTTTGCCTCTGTAAAATTTCCGCGATTTGATAGTGATACCAGGCCGAATACCGTCTAGCAGGGCTCTAAATCCTTCATTTTCTACTATTCATTTACTTGCTCCGTCTACGCACCAATGCCACGTGGGACGGAAAATGTTATCAACAATGACCTTGTACCATGCCTTGCTTAGACCGTTCAGTCAACAACTGGAACAAACGCTAAACGTTTTTCGCGTATCGGGCATACAACAAAACGTAGAACGAGATGCTAAACAACTTCTAGCAAAAGTTGTGCGGAATCAATCCATGGAAAGAATGCTACGTCAAAAATGGTTTGCGAAAAATATTTACTCAGAAAAGCAAAGAGGCACGTTCTTGTTAATCTGAAATCCACCTGGTCTTTTATTTGTATGGGTTTGGAATTTCGATAGCCATATTTTCCTTTCTCGCAGACTTTAGTCTACTTCGCATACTAATTTTCAAATGTCGGGATTTGACTACAACAATGCGTTTGTTCGCGAATCAGTTCTGTTCTAAGCAAATAATGGCTAAGTTATTTTTGAAGAATTGCTTTGTTAAGCGCATGATCTCGTCTCTTTCGTATTTCCAACGAGGCTGGCAGAGTTGCAAAGGTATCGCCGGGAGATTTTGTGCAAAATGTATAAGTACATAGTCCTGCTTAGGTCAATTTTGAGACAGAGGATGACAGAATGACACCTTAATTCGCGGATTCTACGCGGCATGGATGGGATGTGAACTGAGGTGTCATTAGGTGGGGGCCGTCCTTCGGTGATGTGAGCAACATTTTGGTAACCTGACCTCTGTGACCTCTGGAGGTCACATGGCTCAATTCCCCGACTAACCGAGTTTCACTTTTGATGTACATGTGTCCACCCAAAAATAAGTTGTTTATGAATTGTAAATTGATACAGAGGAGGCTGTCAGATTTTATTTAGAAATCAAAACATTAGTCAAAGTCAGATGTCGTGTCGTGAAATGTATTCGAGTTGAAGAGTGAAATTGTTCAAAATATTTGATAATGTTAGTGAAACCTTAGGCTGTCATTTACACCTGAGGCGTTGACATTAAAGATTTTATATTTAAAATATTTATTTGTAGTTTGTGCGGAGACGTCATATACAAGAAGTAATGTATTTAGGAACGTATTTTTCCGAGTGCGCCGTATCGTCGGATTTATTTCTCAATATTATTCTGAGCAGTCGTCCTTGAAATAAAAAAATACACGAAATAGGCTTGATTCGAAGACTTAAGAGTGTCAGTCGTCAGCAACTAAGTATTTTAAACAGATTGTGATCGCTGGAACTGATTCCAAATAAAATGATCAAATGATCATTACGTCGCATGCACGTCGTAGACTCAAATGGCCCATTGGATGATTTGTCATAGTCGAATAGAAATGAGAGTTTTGCTCAAATGCAACGAAATATGGCAAAATACTATGCATTCCTGGCTTCCTTTAAAGCCATACGCTTCCAACTATTCGTAACTAAGTTGCAAGTAGTCTTGGTTTAAATTGTAATCTGCCCCTTGTAGGGGGTAGATATTACACCGTCATGATTACAATTAAAACACAGAACGCGAGTATCAATTTGATGAAGGGTTCGAGCCAATCCGGAACTATTCTTACTGTTCATCTGTCAGGAGACTACAACTCAATCCGTAATGTCAATTTATACAAATTCTTTGACGGTAAAATTACTCCAGAATGTAAAGTCAACTCAGATTTTGACATGGTTGTAACAAAACAAAACAAAGTTCTGGAAAACCGTCGAAACTGAAAATAACAAACGCTCCGTAAGAGTTCAGCATAACATGCTGGCTAAAACCAGCGCTCGTACTACGGCGCGGCATTGCGCCTCGACTTCTATTCACCCTCTCCTGCAATTCTACCGACATGTTGACTGTTGTGTCAAGGTTTTGCGTTTGTCAAATATTCAGCTTGAGGGGCGGTGGTGACCACCTCAGGAGTGAAGGACAAAGCTATCCAATTAATTTTAGTATAGATAAAATGTATACTATGGAGTAGATATTTGTCGTATATGCGCTTCAAGTTTTGGCAAGTCTAAATGTATTGGTAAAGCGTACTTGCAGAACAACCGGAATGAGAACTGTGCATTATTAATATGCAATATTTTGAAAGCCAGTGTGGAGCCGTAACAACATGGAGGAATTAAGTATTTTTTGTCTTCTACGTGCTCACACTATATGGTGATCCAATATGTACAGTTTGTAACAAAATGTCGAATATCGATACTCACTGAAGTTTAAACTATCTTAATTCTAACAATCTTTATTTTTTGGACCACCTGCATAGTTTAGCATAGCAAGTAGCGCCCAATTATTTCAATACATTGATCAAGGCAACGACGTAAAGGGTGGTCCAATCCAAACGTACGCGCATAATTCTAAATGATTACCTTTAGAACAACAATTGAGCTTATTATTGATTGACCAACGAAAAAACAAATGCCTTTTCAGCGGTACAGCACAGAGTTAGATTCAAAATTTCGCTAAGCCTGACAGCTAAAAGTACTATTGCTTGCGTGATCTTAAAACTTTGTATCCATTAGAATTATTGAAATAGACGTACGAGCAACTCTTGCGTGTATTCATTTTTATATATTTCACAAGATGTGAGTGAAATAGTTACTTACTAACTTTCGGACCACACTGTATACATAACCTAGAACACAACTAACTAATAATTTGAGCAGATGTTCCAATAGGGCTTTCAAAGAATTGCTTATTAATAATGTATAGTTTCGATTTAATTTATTCTGAAACGGAGCTTCACGAAGACGTTAAGCGTTTCTAACCAACACAAACATGGTTCAACCGTTTACCGTTGAAATACAACGAATATTACTCCAGTATACAGTACACGCCAAACAAGTGGATTTGTCCATTTTGTCCTTCAATCCCAGGTTAACTGACCGCCCGGCCGAATGTTTGGCAGACTCAATCCAACGTTCAATAGAGTCTGTCCCTCATTTATGCAGTGCAGTCAAGAAACTGTACATTTCGTTTTGATTGTTTAGCAATTGTGTTGATGCAAAATTTAAATTTAAATGTTTGTACCTGAGTTTGAACCAGGTTTGGGCTGTCCATGAAACTAGACGACAATGTGAGATTCGGCATATATTAGATCTAGACAATATAATGGTGGGTAAGAAGTAATAGAACACCTTCAATGCAATAATGCTTCCCGACCGTGTTTCCCGATTTTTCCGCGTTTTTTTCGGAAATTCGTATAAATAATTACTACTACTGTAGGCACTAAACGTATTTAATCTACATGTATATTTAACTATGCAATTTTTTGTGCCTAAATTTATGGTGTTTTGCTCATAGCCCAGAATTAATTCAGCTCACAAACATTATCGAGTAACCTACTCAATGAATTTGTAAAAGAATCCCGAATTTGAGACCGGTGGCATGTTAGGAGTCACTTTCAAAAGACTACAGATTCTCAGTCGATAGAATCCAGAAAAATGGTTGGTCATTTCCGCCTCTGATGTGTCGGCCGGAATGAAACATTCCAACTTTTCCAAGGAGTCCCTCAATCTTCCTTTGCTGAGCCACGACAGTCCTTCACGGAATGTAATCTGCAATAACAAAAATGTAGTTTTCAAATCTGCTAAGGAAAACTTGAAGCGAGTGCTGGCTTAATGAAATCCTAACGAGTTGGTCTTGTACCTCACACCTCGTGCAGTCGTGCAGTCCAAGTCCGAGTACGGAATAAGGCTGAAGACCTTGAGACTCATGTGTTGAAAACTTGTCTTCAAAATATTGTTGGACAGAGCTGACACTCCGCATTGCCTCAGCATCAGTTGAGTCAAGTCTAAATATTGTCAAATTAAAATTAACAATATTAGTTTTCGAATGGGAGAATTTTTTTGGAATCCGTCACTGTGTGGGTGTAACTAGAACTAACTCGGTAGTCTGACGTGCATTGGCTCAAAGTCCTCCCCTTCCAAATGACCTCCAGTGAAGCAGAAATCGGCAATGTCGTTGCCAGAGATACAAATTTTTTCGACTGTGCATGGGAGTCGGATAATTATTGCGGTTGTGTACTCTGCCCCTAGGGTAGTTGATAGGCTCACGTCCTTCAAATTTGGAAAGCAAGTTTGAAAATTAGATGCTATCATTGCAGCGGGAGGTGTAGTACTGTCTGATCCAATGTGCAAATGTTCCACTGTTGGGCGAACCACTCCAAAGAATTGTCTGTTTAGATTCTCAGCGCCGCCCTCGTCGTTAATCCAGTCGCCAGTCATTGACCAATCCCTTCTATGTCCTACACCAATCGATGTAATGTTCAGCGACTGACTCAATTGAAAGTGTGGTAGATTCGCCTTATCAGGGTCACTGAAGATAGTACTGCACCGAATCACAATTTTAGCCTCTGGTGGAGCATATACCGAAGATTGAATTGCGCTTAGGGTCCACTTGCAGAGCACAGTTGCTATAGCCGAGTTTAAATTGACCAATTGCTGTGGAGAAAAGAGCCGGGCGTGAGCCTGGGTAGGAAGTACGATGTCTGGGACATTGAACAACCGTCCTCCGACGAGACGACAAGCTTCTACCAGTTCTAACAATGTATTCATATTTATTTGATCCCTCGGGTAAGGCCAACTGTTCACGTCAAATAAAAGTTCAACGGAGACTCGGTCGAAAAATTCTGTGGAAATAGTCCTAGTCGCCATATTCTTTAGGTAGGCAATGAGCAGAAGTAATCCCTCGCGTCCCTGACATACTTCCTGTTGTCCCGAATTTCGAGGACGACAGCCTTTGCACCGACAGCTCCTAAACAACAACAAGAACTGAGTAATTTTAACAGTGAGCTTCCCAATCAATTAAAAAAAAAGGAAGTCAAGGCAGGACCGGAATTCAATTTTCACTTACGCATTTGTTAAGCAAAAAATTGCTAATTAGATAGTAACATGCACATTTATGTAATCCTGAAAGCGGGAAACAATTGAGTTCCGGCCTAAAAATGATATTGAAGCGTTTACGCTTCGTCACTGCCATGCCCTCTTTCCGACCAACTGGTCGACCCTTCACTTTGCCATAAGTGGCGTGTCTGGCAGACACGGAAGGCTCCACAAAGTCTCACCATTTTCCTTTTTCTGCTCCTCCGTGCTTTCAGCACGGGAAGTGCCTGGCTGGCTCTGCGAGACCAGCCTTAGCCTTAGCTCAGCTTAGCTCTAGCCCTGAGTTCAGTTTTAGCTCTAGCCCGAGTAGCACCTGCCCCAGCCCAGCTCATAGCTCAGCCCAGCTCCCGACAAAAACCGTTCGCCCGAGAATTCATTCACCCCGGAAGGACAACTAACCGGTTTAGAAGCCACCGCCCTAACCCGGACTCATCCGGTGCTCCATTGCTCCTGCTCATCGCTTCGCCAACCCGGTAGGTCATTCTTTTGCCCGGTATCGCCTGAAGTCCTGCTCCCGTGCTCCCCAAAAACCAACCCGCGCTCAACCCGCATTCCAAACCCCTCGGGTTCAAAACCCGAGATACGATACGACCAGCGCAGCCCCCGACGTCCCCAACTGCAGCCCATAACGTCTCAATATATTGCCTCTAGCGAAATATTAATTTGATTGACTTACATGATGGGAAGCCTGAGTGCGGTTAGGTTTGGACACATTTTGAGCAAAGCCAGGACGAACAAGTTGACATCTGAAGTCGTACTGGGGTAAAGATCGTCTGATTCAAATTTCAGGAGCAATAGGTTTGGAAGTCTCAGGTTAGCCATGATCGTCCTTGCATCGGACACTTGTTCTATATCAAATTCAAACTTTCCACGCAGACGAAGAGACCGCAAGTTGGGACCCAAATGACAAAGAATGTTGTTGACTAAACGATCGGTCCTGCCAGGGTTCAGCCCTCCTAGGTCGGGTTCAAACTCACCATCGTAACCAATTTGGAGGCTCTCGAGTGAACAATTGTACGCCTTGAAAAAATATGAAACGTAAGGATGTCTCAACATCGATGTTGCAATCGTGGCATGAGTCCACCATGTGGTGCTTGAATCAGATCTTGAAATTGCGATCAGAAGATCGCTCAACCTTTTGCAATCTTTGATGAAGAGTGGGAGTTTTCGGAGATACCGCGGGCGATCGATCCAGAGCTTGGTGGTGTGGCAAACGAGTCTCAGATTCTTCAATCCGTTCATATGTAAATTGTCCAAGATTTCGTCGGTCACCTTCCAAAAACAACAATCAAGTATGATTAAAACAAACACTAACAAAAATGTGAACATTTGGGAATAGTTCGCTTGTAATTAACAGCTGGACAGACCAGAACGAGTACATAACGTGCGAGAATCGTTACCCGCAAAGCTGGCAAGCATTTGCATTGGATGCAACCTGCAACCCTCCCAAATTCTGTTTACAGATATTTATAGAAAAAGTTATTTGAGGTGGGTCGTTCTGCATCGATTGGAGTGAAATTTTTTCACTTGTTAGAAATGCTTGCCCAGTGAAATCATTTTGTCAAGGACAATTCACTTTTTTGCTGGGTAACTAATCTATCAGGTCTCGTAACTAGGGTTGCTACCAAAAATTTCAATTTTTTCCGAATTTTAGGATGCCTCAGCAACAATCAAAAAATTCAAAATTAAATGTAAAATTTCCATGCCTGCCCAGCAAAAAAGGGCATGGAAAAACATTGGAGAAAACTGTTACGCGTAATGTTGAATTGCCATAACCGTTCCCCAGACCGAAAAAAGTTTGTTATTTTTTGTTTATGGTAGTTACGACTTACGAGACCTCCTGATAGATCAATCACCTAGCAAAAAAGTGAATTCTTCTTGCATTTTATTTTGATTTCACAAACAGTACACAGCATGATCGATTGGGTAGGAATTCTGTTTGTTGGACCAGACAACAATGAAAAATGTCATAGCAACATAAAGGGTCAGTGCAATTATGAATGCCGATGTATTCAACAAACAACTTTTCATTCTGACTTCACGTGAAATTTGATGACATCGATTTCACGCACAGTCGGCGTGAAAAAGTGACGTTTCACCCGAACGAGTGAACTAAAACCCCAAAATTTCACGTGAAATTTTTCAGAACTGAGTAGTACCACCTGAGAAGTGAAAAATGAAATGAAACTTTTCACTTCATCGTTTTCACGTGAAAAGGGCTTGCTGAGTACCTTGCCACTTACCACAGGTGGAAGATTGAGGAACGGGTTGTTTTCATTGCCGTTGTCTTTGCATAAATTGACCGATCGGCAATGTTCATCGCCGCCGACGACGACTGAATTGTTATTCCTGCCGATGCTATTGTCTGAAGATGTTGAGTCTTGTTCGTCAGAAGAGGTCGAGGTCACACTCAAGACGGTCGACTCCATGCTCACTGTTCAGATAGATGCTCGGCTCGTTTAATTCTAAATTATTATCCAAAATTTTTGATTTGTTTAAGTTTAGTTTGCAAATAAATTGAGGAGAAAAATTATGAGTTTGTGTTGCCGCAGTTTTGACAAGTTTGAAAACAGCTGAGGGGAAAGTCAGCAGAATTCTCAGAGTATAAAAAAGCTTTAAAGCTTTACGGCGCAGCCGATGTGTTTATACTCTAAGGCAGAATCAGTCCAGCAGTTCTCATGTGTCCCCAAACCGTGTGATGTTATGACAACTTTAATTTTTAACAAACTAGGGAATGTATTTATTATTTTGCTATTGCTACCCCTGAAATCTGCCAAAATTATTTCCAAAACATGAAAATAAGAATTCTGGCAGAAGCAAAATTTTGATTCCAAGAGATTTTAGCGAGACTTGTTTTGGTGAGATTTTTGACCAGAATCTGAACATAAAAAGAGAAGTCTTCTTCCTTTCACCTCAATGCAAGAAGATGTTTCTAAATGTAAGTCGACCAAGTCTGGTGACTGGTTCATCGTACTCAAATAAGATCAACAAGATAAAAAAAAGACCAAACGAAACAGATGCTACAATGTGTTAAATCAAATTGATTTTCCGGTCTTTTATTGCTGAAATTACGAGATTGTTTTTGACAAATAGTTTCACTTATAACTTATGTTAACTTTAGGCTATGGTACTTCGGCTTCAGGTGGAGGATTTTCACTAATCCATTCTTTTTGTGCACTCTTCAGCAGTTGAATAAAATATTCAATACAAAGAGCTTTCACCAAATTGATAGTAGAGTTTCCACTTTATTGTCATACTGCAACTGCAAGTCGACAATAAAGAAACTTTTCAAACATTGCACTGCACATGCACTGGCGATGCAATGTGGTTTGCCAAAAACAAAGTCTAGGGTTGAAATCAGTCATTTCAAGGGCGAAAATTTTTTTTGCCAAGTATTATAACTGCACTATACTAAATAATCAGAACTGTCACTATATACAGTCAGAACTCAGAACCTCATAAAATGTTGTAGGCCTAGCCATTTGGCCATGAATTTTTTGTATCTCATTTTACCAATAAATTATTTTATTTCGTACAAATTTCCAGAAATGTATAGACCTTGCCTACAAAATTTAATTGAATTTAGAAATTTAGGCAAATTTCTAGCCCAATTTTGGCATATGTAAGTTAGTGTTTTGAGCAGAATTTGAATCCCACAAGATAATTATTGAACACCTCAATTTTCTGCCCGTAAAATCAATACAGGAACAAAAATTGTGAATTTAGCGGGGTCATCTACCTCAATTAAGCGATTGACTAATGTTGAGCGGCCGGGAGAAGGTACAAATAATTTAAAAACGTCTTAGAGATGCTATACAAAAGGAAAAATTGAGGAGTCACCGGGGTTCGAACTGGGCACCCTGAGTTCAATCAAGTGGAGAGATCGAAACCACTACGCTAGATTAACTCAAGCAGACAAGAGATAACTAGAGAAGTATTCCTACTTTGCACGAGATAGAGCAACACAGATCCGATTTGTCGTCTTGATGAACCCAGCTTTTTGAGCACTATTACTACGCACGAGTGACAGCAAAATGATTTCGTTCTCTTCGCCTTGATAATTGTCAACGACTGCAATCCGAACACCTCTACAAGTGTGAAAAGCTCCAATCGCTGATTTCAGTAGGTACAACTGACCAGTGTACGTGGTTAAAATTGTAATTTGGTTGGTAGAGTAGCCCTGCTGAATCAAATATTGACATAAGCTTGCGAGGAATTTGGCTTCATGTGAATTTGACTTGCTCATTGAATCCGCTTCCTAAAAAGTATCAATAGTCCTTTTTAAATAATAGTTTATCCCGAACCAGAACTACTTTTGCGTTGTGTGAGGTATGACTGGGCAGAAAAGGTTGCTTTTTTTCGGAAATTTTGTTCAGAATAAATTAAGCAGAAAATGAAACCATCGATAGCCGCAATATTTTTTTTACATCTTTCTTGGCCTACCGGGAATCATCACGCATTTTTATATTTAATTTCAAATTTGAATCAGAGCACAATTTGTAAGTTTGTGCCTCAACTAGAGTACTCTGACTCTAGACTTACCGCTGCTTCTAGCTCACAATGTGATACAAAGAATACGTTTTTCTCCATGCCCAGCACATTAGGGTAGGTGTGCACGGACGGGGAATCCTCTAGTTCTTCGTATATTGTTCCAACAATCAAATCTCTAATTTCAGGCCGCATTCGATGTTGTACCTGGGAAAAGTTCACAACCAGATTTTATGTGCAGTGCAGTGCAGATTAGCATAATTTGATGTGCAATTCTGCAACTCTCGACAAGCCGCAAAAATAGAAATCATACCTTGAGTAAATTGCAATTCATGTTGTTTGTCAGCATCCTCTCGAAAAGAGATATGTTCAAATTATACTTTGTTGCTAACTCAAACACGGCTGTAATTGGGCGGAGCTGTTTGTGATCACCTGTGGTTAGTTCAAATTTTTTGAACCAGAACTTTACTAACATACCAACTATTGGCCGTTTTGAAGCAGCCGATCATATTTCATACCAATTAGAATCAATTGTTGACAGTGTTGAGTAAAGGTCCGATTCCACCAAAACTTTTGCGGACCGCAAAGCTAACCGCAAAGTTGAACCGCAAAACTTTGCTCGGTG
>JAQGCM010002926.1:0-10069 GCA_034699705.1 Hymenaphorura dentifera
CGGCAATCACGTCGACGGCGACGTGAAACTTAGCGTGAAACGTGACAAAAATTGGAAGTATAAACGTAGGGTTAAGTATAAATGAGGCGTACGTACGTTACGTACGGTGAACGAGGTATTTTTGGCACTATTTTCTACTAAAGTTGACACTTGGCATTTGGCTGCTAGACTCTAGAATTTGCTTTTGGTTTTCCTGCTACTTTTAGGCTAGGCTAGGCTGGGCTAGAACACCCGATGAATTCTCGAATCGGCTCAATATTTTTCACATTTTGGAGTGGAAATTCATACTTAAATTTAAATCGACGCGATGCGGTGATTGGTGATTGGATGATACAGAAAATTGAGGCCAAGTCAAAAAATTTCAGGGTTTTTTTTTCGATTGAATTTCTCTCAAAACTGAAGGAAGAGTGAGTAGTGCTGTGCTGTGCTATGCAGGTTGTGCTGGCTGCGCTGTGAAGAAACCTTAAACATATTCTATGAACCAAATCTGATTTGCAACAATTCCAACAAATCTTATTTGTGAGTCGGGACTCTTTCTTCAGAATACCCGGGTAATCCCATTTGTTGGGTCGGTGGCGGGTAGGAGTGCCGGTGCCGGGTAGTATAGTGGTGTGGGTGCCGGTGGAAGATCAGAACAAATTCAATTATGTTCATTTCATCATCATCGTCATCTTCGTGAGGAGGACTGAGAGGCAACTGGCAATACTTTTCAAATCCTTACAGGCAGACATGTACACGTCATCATTTGCATTGTTAAAAGTTTCTGGTGCTGAACAAAAAAATGAGGCCCGGACCGGAACCACTATTCTTTGAATTTGGTTTTTCGCATCTTTTCGCATCCGAGCTTACAAGGGACACTTCCGAGGTGTTCTAAGCACCTAAAATCGTCATAGTTTTTTTTTGCACTCCCTGGCAAGCATGCCCTGAGTGACAATTGATCGAAATTAGATTGTCAAAATCATTTTGGTTCGCAACTTTATTTTTTTTTGAAATTTTCCAAAATCGCAAAATGGCGAAATTCCCATTCTCTTAGCTATAGGAAAAATCGAGTTTCCTGAGGGTCCTCCCCTTACGATTTTTCAAAAAATCTCATTAAATTTTTAATTTACTTAAAATGTTCGGTGAGTATAATTTTCGCCTACCTCCAAACGCAATAAACTTAAAATTATCAAAAATTGAGTAAATTGAAAAATATTAGTTTTTTGATTTTTAGGATGTTTAGAAAAATCCCAAGGGAGGAAGTCAGGAAACTGGATTTTTCCTTTAGTTAAGAGGATGTTCTCCATTTTTTGATTTTTCAAAATTTCAAAAAAACAAAGTTGCGAACCAAAATGATGTCGACAATCTATGTAATTTGGATTAATTCTGACTCAGGGCATGCATGGCAGGGAGTGCAAAAAGTGCAAATATGACGATATTAGGGAGTTGGGGCAACTTGACGTAAAACTAAAACCTACGACGTAAACCTTATTTTTGCCTATACTCGTAATGTTATTTTTACGTTTTACGTCTTAAGTTTTAGTTTTACGTCAAGTTGCCCCAACTCCCTATTAGGTAGGTATGCTCAGAACACCTCGGAAGTGTCCCTTGTTAGTTTTGAGTTTTCTTTTCTTTCTTCTTGTGAATTGGATTGGATTGGATAGGATTTGCTGCATGGGTGGAGTGGTGGAGTTGAGTCGGTTCGGTTATTTACTATTCACGTGGTTGGTTGGTAGTCAGGTTTATCAATTTGGGGCAGGGCTGGTATGCTGTGCTGGGCTGACGTCATCCGGGCATTAGATTACTTCCGCTATTTTTATCACCCGCAGCCTGGCCTGGCCTGGCCTGGCCTGGCTGGCCTTCTCCACTCCACTCAAGCCCAGCCCAGCCCAGCACCCAATCATCAATATTATTCTTCCGAGTTTCCTCATCTCTTCATATGTTTTTTGTGTTGCTTTTTTTTTTGCAAATGAGCGTGACAAAATTGATACGTGGTTCTAGAGCACAGGTGCTGAGAGCTGAGCTAGCTGCTGAGAAATTTTGTAGTGCCCGGATCCGGGTATTAGGCCAGCCGGGTAGTGCGTGTATGGGATGCGGGTGTGAAGGACATGGAGGTTGAGTGACACACACAACTCACACCCGACCCATGCAATGCATGCCGCCGTCCCTGCCTGCCTACCCGGACCCGTCTTGTCTGTCATCGTGAATTGGCGCTAAATTCTCAATCTTTGAGATGATGATCCGATGAACCGAACCGAATCTTTATCTTTCTTTCTCACACCTGTCTTAGTAGCTAGGCAGCAATCAACGCCCCGAAATCCTTCATCACGTCCCGTCCTCACTTTCTCCAGTTCCGACTCGTCAGCTGACCCGGATCGGACCGACCCGACCCGAGTTTTGGCGGCCTCAATTTTTTTTCAATGAAAGGAATTCGTTGTTCGTTGGCTGGGTTTTGTGTAAAAAGTCTACATTCATTCATGTTGTACATATTTAGAAGAAGGAAATCATAAAAAAAAAATTGAGGCCACGTGCATGCATGCATGGCATGGCATGATGGCACGGTGGACACGGGCAAACAGAGAAGTCTCACACGCACGGCACGGCAGGCAAGCACCAGTCACACAGTCAGAGTCATTTTGTTTGGAAAAACAGACAGACAGACAGACAGGACAGACACACGTTGACGGAGAAAGAGATTCGGATTCTTCGGATTTTCGGGTTTTAGTTTTGTAGGCAAGGCAGGCCCCCGGCTGCTCAGTTTTTGCTACGCTAGAAATTAATACCAGTTCCACTCGAGTCGGACCAGGTCTGAATTGGTGGAGATCGGAGAATCGGATTCGGAGTTTTGGCGGAGGTAGAACAGAATGCGGGTGCGGGTGCGGGTGCGGGAGATGATGACGATTTTTTTCGGATTTCGCCTTGACTTGGATTTATTTGCATTGCCTGGCTTGGCTGTTTTTTCGGTTTTTTTGAAGGCAGTCGTCGTCGCAGCAGGAGCAGGAGCAGGAGTAGATGTGGAATGGTTTGGGTTTACCACTCGCACTGCCCGAATTGAGACTCTCGGATGAACCAAACTCCTTGTCTCTCTCGCCTGCGTGCGTGCGTGCGTGTTTGCATGGTTCGGATTTTTCGGTGTTTGGAGAGACTCAAACACCGAAAAATGTTTACTCCGACGTCCAAATCCGAACTCCGAACGAACTTTTTCGTCTTCTTTTTTTTTGGACTAATTGACTTCACACGATTAAGCAATATGCAACATGCAAATGCAAGGTTTTGGTTTTGTTTTTGGTCAGAACATGGATGACCATGTTTCACCCGGTTAAAAGTTGTGTTTGCATACATGCATGCCCGGGTTGTGCTCTGCCGGGTGCTCGCGATGCGATGCGGGTGCGGGTGCGGGCAGTTCCGCTCCACTTGTTCCTCTCCAGCGACTCCAGCCAAACGCAAACTTGTGTTTTGCGAGTCTCTCTCTGGAATCCTTTGGATTATTGCGATGCTGGTGCTCATCTCGACGAATCCCTCTCACTTCCGTTGACTTCCTTCCTGTCCCTTTGTTCTTGAGACCAACCAAATAAATTACCAAATCCAAAGGGTGAGAATAGGAACAGAACAGGACAGGACAGAACAGAACAGAACAGAACAGGACAGGATTGAACAGGAACGGAGTCTCTTCCACTTCTGTTCTGGAGCAAAGCACAGCAAGTTCTGGAGAAATTGCCCCCGAGACTGACTGCTCCGCAAGACCAGCTCGGCTCTCGTCAGCTCAGCTCAGCTCAGAATGTAATTAAACTCAAAATATGCTCCAGCGGCAGAACTGCTCCTCCACAACTCGAGAACTTTTGTTGTTTTTGTTGTCCTTGTTTTAGGAAACACAAATATGCATTAGCAATTTCACCTTGAAGCATTTTTCGGGAAGGAGAGCGCGCAAGCAACGAGTTGGGCCGGGATTTGCTGTTGCATTTGTACATTTGCATTGCCTGGGCCTCGGCCTGGCATTCGCATTTGAAAAATTCGCACCGCACTATTTACTCTTTTGAGGGCGAAAAATTGAGCGTCCAATTTGCAAATTTTTTTTTTTGCGCTGCGAATGCGATTTTTGCACTTTGAAGACTTGGGCGATGCTTGCACTCAAACGTTCGGGTTTTTCAATTTTTTTTTTTTGAAAAACCCGAGCCCGGGTTTTCTTCTTCTCCCGGTCCCGGTCCCAGTCCCAGTCCGAGTCTCCACCGTCCACGCTCCACTCGTCAATCCAAACAACTGTTGCAATTCTCCAGAGATTCTCCCACAGTGGACCACCAAAGACGACGACGACACACACGACGACTCTAAGATTTTCTTTCTATTGCAAAGCAAATCCCTAGACTACGTAGAACTGGACTGGCACTGGACTCAACTTCAAACAAACAACTTGTTCTTCTTTCATAAATAATTTTGAGGCCTTGGCCTCAGTTTTTTTTTGATTTCATGATTTACATTTGAGAAAAAAAATTTTCATTGGCCTCGATTTGATTCAAGTTAAGTTTCTATGAATGGTTGGCGTTCAATTTTTCGTCCTGTACATGCATTGTTGGCTTGTCAAATCTACGGTTTTTTTTAATTTGCGTTTTTAGAGGTATGCCGCAGCGTTTTTTCAAGTTTTAAAGTCCCCGCCACTCCCCCCTAGAAGAAAGTAGGGGGCAGTGGCCTCACCCAAAATGGAACAGTTCATGTTAATTTTCAACCTAGGCCTGGCCTCGTTTCAGACAAAATTAAAAAAGCCTCGCCAAGGGAACTCAGCGCGTCAGGTTTTGTTTGTGTTTTCGAGCGAGTTGGGTGAAAAGTTTTTGAAAAGATCACTTTTAGGGAATTTTCGTTCGGATGATCTTTCGAGGAAAAGATCAATTATACATTTTACAGTGTAGGTGGGTAGGTAGGTGAAAGTTGGAAGAGAAAGCAGCCAAGGAGGAGGTGAAAGTTGGAAGAGAAAGCAGCCAAGGAGGGAGTAGGTGAAAGTTGGAAGAGAAAGCAAGCAAGGAGGAGGTGAAAGTTGGAAGAGAAAGCAGCCAAGGAGGGAGTAGGTGAAAGTTGGAAGAGAAAGCAGCCGAGGAGGGAGTAGGTGAAAGTTGAGGAATTTCTTCTCCGCTCAGGCGGCCACGACGACCACGAAGACAAAGACTTGGAAAAAAAGGCGCCTTCCAACCTCAAACACAATTCCAGTCCGAGTCCACAGTCCACACCGAATTCCTTTCTTTCTCAGCCGTCTTGATGGTGTCGAGTGTGGCGGGGTCGGGGTCGGGGTCAGGTTTATGCTCAGGCTTCGTGCTCCCACTAACGGTCATCATCATGCATAGTGAGCTGGCTGAACCGTGAAGATGACCGGATGCCATACCTACCCTAGCTAAAACTGACTCACGAGGGATGTGCCCGACATGTAGCACACGGATTTGTCCCGAACAATTTTTTTCTTCTGCAAGTAAATACCTCAAAATGAAAAAAAGGAAACTGGATTTTTTCCGACGGGCACCCCAAAGTCGCTACCCGGTAAGTTTTTCGGATGGGATAACCCCACATGACCCACTGCATTTGCATTAGAAATGAACCGAAGGTACCACGTACGTACCACGAATGCATTTGGCCATGAGGGGCCATCATATTCAAAAATTAATCGGCGGAGTTTGGATGCCCGTCGGAAAAAATCCTGGCTGGTTTCACTCTTTCACTTTGAGGTATTTACTTGCAGGAAGAAAAACAAATTTGAGACAAATCCGTGCGTTGCACCTAGGAGAGTTCCCTCGTGAGTGCTGCCGACTCGACTCTAGAGAAACGCACCCAAAACTTAATTTGGGCAATTAATTTGTGAACACTGAGGCCGCAGCGCAGAGCCGCAGCCGCAGCCATAGTCGGGTCGAGTCGAGGAATGCGAGATCCTCGACTTTCTCACTTTCCTCGGCACCAACTAATCACACGTACGTAGGATTTATACGACCGCTCATAATGAATTCAATTCACAAAGGCCAGTCAGCCAGCCAGCTCAATTTCAAAGAAGTGCGCCAAAAGGACTCGCGACTACCAACTACTCACCAAACTCAAACAAGATTTGGTGGGAGAATTCAAATTCAAATTCAAGTCAAGGCAATGAACAAGAGGAGGTTGGAGCGAACAGCGAAAGCTGGTCATTAATATTCTCAAAGTAGAGCACTCGCCAGACTAGCAGGATTATGCATGCCTTAATTTCCCATGCACATAATTTAGCACCCGAACACCATTCAAAATCAATTTAGTGGGCATCGCATCGCATCGCGTCGCAGTCAGGCAGCTGTTCAAAGTGTTGTTGTTTTTCGGTTTTCGGGTAGGTCGGGGCGGGCAGCAAGTTGTCTGTCTTTGTCGACTGTCGCTGTCGTTCCAGGAATTTGGCAATGTTTTGCTTGCTCCATGCAAGGCAGGAGTTTAGCGTAGCGACCCGCTGGCCTCGGCCTCGGACAGACTTAAAAATCTCGGGTTGTCACCTCGCAGACTTTCCTTGTGAGTCCTGCCTACCTTTACCTTTTTTCCGCTGTTAGCTCAGAGAGTTTTCGGATTGTTCCGACAATCGAACAACCCGGAAAACCCGAATTTGATTGAATGAGATCACACACATGAGGAGACACGAAAAAGTCGCCCCATCGTGTCCTGCCCTGTCTTGTCTTGTCTTGTCTTGTCTTGTGTTTTTGCTGCAGCTCTGTGTTTGATTTTGATTCGGATCGGAGTCGGAGTCGGATCGGGAATAGAAGAAGACGGAGATGACAAAAAAAAAAGCCAAAAGGGAAAAAAAAAGTTTTTGATGATATTCCAGACAGAGACAATCACTTAAATTCGGTCAACAGCTGCACCCAATGTTACCCGCTCCCGCACCCGTGGTCTCTGTCTCAAGAACTCGTCTGGAGTCTCCGGATTATAGGCAAGGAGCTAAGATCTAAAAAGCGGGTATCAGGATGCCCGATGCAATGCAATGCGGGTGCGGGACGGGACGGGACGGGAGTCAAGTGGGTCGCGTCGTGTCGTCGTCGTCTTGAGTAAGTGAGGTCGTCTGTGGCTGCAGTTCAGAAAAAAATTGATGACAAATGAATCACAGGGTGCTCTTCTGTACTTGCACAGGGTGAGCCAAAAGTACTGCCACTGCTCTGCTTGCTCGCTCTACTTTTGGCTCACCCTGTACGCCGTACTACTTTTGTGTATCTGTGGCCGGCTGGTAGCGAGCCGGGCTGGGTTTTTTTCTTGGCGTCCGGGCCGGGTAGTCTGAGTCCGGGCGACGCGACGTGTACAAATAACCAAGTAGGAGTTAGGAGTAAATGGTTTGGTGCGTGATGTGATTAATAATTGGGCTGAGTCTGACTCCCGGGTAACTTGGACTGGACTTCGGTTCGGTCTTGGTCTGGGTTTGGATGGGCCGACCCGGGCTCTGATTGAAATTGATTGGAGAGCAAGTAGCGCAAGTTGCAGAGTGTGGTCAATGTGGTCATTCTCATTCTCATCGTTCGTCAGTCTCATCATCAGCATCGATCATTAGTCCGATCCGAATCGGAGTGGCGGGTAGGCCGGCAGGCGGGCAGGCGGGTAGGCGGGAGAAGAATGAGTCCAGCTCAGCCAGAGTCCAGTTTTCGGGGAAAACGGAGCGTGCTAGAAAAAAATAATCCGAAATGATCACAGTACTGTACAGGCATGTCATGTCATGTCATGTCATGTCAAGTGGTTCCCTTGTGCGCGCGGCGCCAACCGAAAAGCGGGCATTTTTTGGATTTCGGACTTTGTCCACCGCACCGCACTGAATTCGGGGGGATGAAACGCACATGTACAAATGACTGACTTTGGCCATGGCCTTAGGGCGTGTCGTCCGAAGAGTTGGATGAATTGTTTGAAATATTAAACTTGACCTGATTTTAGTCCTCAGACCTCATCTAGGACTCTGGGCGGGCAATGCGGGCATTTTTTGGTGTTCGAATCCGAATCGGATCGGATTTCGGATCGGATCTGACCTTTCTGCTCCTCCATTTCCGCTCCGTTCTTGTCTGTCTCATGTATTAGTAATAATAACAATAATAAATAGTCATTCTGGCATGGCAATTCCATTCCAGTCGGCCCAGCCCCGCCCCTGCCCAGCAGCCAGGAACTGAACAGAATGAGTCATCAATTTCTCCCGAACCGAATTCGGGCAATCGGGCATTGCCTGCCTCTGCCTGCCCGCCTCCCGCACTAATGCAATGCATGCGGATTTTGATTGATCTGTGGCATACAAAGAAGTCCGAGTCGGTCAAAGTTCACGGCACGCTTTGACTGTGTGCTTTGTGCAGTGCAGTGCAAGTTTTGCAACTTTTTTTTGCGTCAACTTGCTCCTGGAAAAATGGCGCGCTGCTCCTTTCCTTCTTAATCCTTTCAACTTTCGGATTTCTCTGAACATTTTTGCCTCCTGCGTCCTGCTCCAGCTGCTGCTCCAGTTTTTTTTTGTTTGAACCGAAAACCCCAAAAAAAGTTTTTAAGTAGTTTTTAAAAGTAGCGAGTAGGAGTACTTTGACTTTGTGAACTCGCATTGCATTGCATTGCATTATGAGCTTAGGTTGGCTTGTAAAAAGCCGGGCATCGGCGGGCATCGCAGGAGTGCTGTGCAGGCAGGTGCAGAGCAAAAGATGAAAGTCTGTGCCTATTAATAATAAGCTTTTAAAAAAGAAACCAAAAAAGTGGAGGCAGGCAGAGAAAACTTTCTCTTGAGCAGAGAAGCAGGGCAGTGCATGGTAGAATTTAAGCTGCTTTTAGTTGGTGCGGTGCTTTGGTCGTGTCGTGTCTTGTCTAGTCTTGTCTAGTCTTGTTTGCTAATTACAAAGTACAAATTAGAACAAAACTTTGGGCTTCAAATGACTCACGTTTAGTACGGACGGAGTGTTGCTGTTGCTGACAACGGAGACTTCCGAGGTGTTTTGAGCACTCAAAATCTCAAAAACGGACAAATGACATTCTTAACTTTACTCAAAAATGACCTTCCCGTTCATTCCAATTTTCATGTTACCCCTGAACGCACGCAATCAACTGAAATTTTCAAAAATTGAGCAATTTCAAAATATCATTTTCTGATTTCAAAAGATTTCTTCAAAAATCCTAAGGGGGGTGGGGGGGGGGGGGGGAGTCCGGAAACTCGAATTTTCCTATAGTTAAGAGCATGCATGCCTGGGAATTTTGCCATTTTGCGGATTTTGAAAATTTCAAAAAACTAAAGTTGTGAACCAAAATGACTTTGACAATCTAAGTTGGATTAATTCTGACTCGGTGCTTAGAACACTTCGGAAGTCTCCCTTGTCAGAGCTGTTTTGTTTGTTTTGTCAAGTTTTGTGAATTGAAGTGCGATAGTGTGTTGAAAAGTGGAGACAAGTGTGATCCGATTGTGCTTGCGTGCACTAGCCGAGTGGCCTAACTAAACTCACGTCGCCCCTCACACACGTCAAGTGTAGTTAATTAAAGTCGCAAATAATTAAAAGTTTTTAATTGCATTTAGCAAGAATTAGCAGAAACAGAGCACTTCAAAATACGCCGAACTAGGAGGAGTCGGTAGTAGCCACAGCCACGCCCACAACAGACAAGCGAGCAAACAAACAAACAAACAAACAGGACTAAAGTCAAACCACTGCGCCGCGCTCCGCTCCAAGCCTCCTCGCTCGCCAGCCACGTGTGCGCGGATGGCGGCCGACTGGGCCTCAAATTTAAATAATTATGGGAGTGGTGGCAGTCACCCTAGACTCGAGTGAAGAGTTCAGTCCTAACTTTGTGCTTTTTTTCCCCAAGAGTCTTGACTCCTCTAATTAAGATGATAATTAATTTTAACACAAACAAAAAAGTCAAGAAGCAGCTATGCACAAAGGACAAAGGGATGAAGGGGAGGAGTCAATTTCCCCGGAGGGGGGGCAAAAAAACAAGCAAAGCGTGAGTTGATGATGAATGAGGGTGAAGAACATTAATTAAAAGTGAAGGATTTTGAGTGGAGTCCTTGCTTGTTCCTTGTCAATTTCTCCCTTTCATCTCTCAACGACTTGCTCCCCCCCCCCCCCGCCGCCTCGCCCCCCCCCCGCCCCTGCCGCCGCTCCTCCTT
>JAQGCM010002927.1:0-10066 GCA_034699705.1 Hymenaphorura dentifera
TCAAGGGATGTGCAAAAATGTAACCATTCGATTTGTAACCTATTATTTTGACCAATAAACGCACTTTAATAATAATTTAGGGTGCCCGGCGGAAAAAATTTAGTTTCAGTTTTTCATTTTTCAAAATCATTCGTTGGGTCATTCAAATCAAAAGTTAATTTTGGATCGACTCCAAATTTAGGATTTCAGCAACTGTAAGTTAATTTCCATCCCTGTAAATGATTTCTCTCGTAATTTAAAGGCAAGAATGAAAACTTTAAGAACACTTATTGTATTAGAGTGTCAGAACTAAAAAGCCTTTCCAATTTGTATAATTGAACTAGGCAGAAACAAAAATCTGCTGGGAATCTTGGAATTTGGAGGTTGGCCTTGTGATGAATGCTTTGAGCCAAAAAGTGAAAATGTGAAACCATTGTAATGATGACAGGTTTAGGGTTATGATTTATTGCCAACGCAGTAGGTAAAAATACTAGAAGGCTAGGAAGACCTTGACAATTGGCAAGTCTCGCGTCACAATTCCTTCAGTTCTGTTTATTAATGATGATCGTGCTGACTTCCAATCGTGCTTGTGTGCCGGAAAAGAGTCAAGAAAATTGTCTTTGCTGTGAATATTTAATGTCAAAGTTTTCTCAAGGTTCCTAGACATTCAATGTGTTGTCAAGGAAATCAACCCAAATAGCTGAACCGAAAACTATTTTTGAGGAAGTCTCGTAACTAGGGCAGCTAGGTAAAATTTAAAATTTTTCAGACCTTAGGGATGACTTAACAACAATAAAAAAAATTAGAAATAAAATGCTAGATCTCCATTCTCCACACCTGCCCAGCAAAAAATGGCATGAAGATTTAGCTTGGGGCAAAACTGTCAAGCTTAATGTTAAATTGCCACTAGGTCCGCCCAGTCCGAAAAAAGATTGTTAATATTTATCTATGGTAGTTACAGTTACAAGACCTCCTCAAAGATCATCACCTAGAAAAGCAGTGAATTTTTTTGATGATATCATCGATCAACTATCGGCGCCAGTAAAAAATATTTTTAAAAAAATTGACTTTGCAGGCAATCTTGCGTATTTTTAAACCAAATTTAACGTTATTTGGCTTTAGCATGTGATTCTGTATGCTCCGTAGGCAATAGCTGGCCAAATTGACTTGATAACGTTCGTGACGACTACGCTGTACTATTGGACTTCCTAAGAGCTGTTTTCGTAGCTTTAATTTGGTTTACAAAATGCATTCAGAAATGTTATTTCAACGTCGAGGGAAGACGCAAATATGTTCATCGTAGTTTTTTTTAATAATGAGCTCTCACATTTTTCACATTTCAACACTGCAAACTTTTGAAAGAATTGACATTAAAATACGAAAAACTTCAAAAGAAATTAAATTTGATTAAAAAATTTGATTAAGAAATTGAAAGCCTTCCATCCATGGAATTGGTCAAGCCTCTACTGTATCACTGTTTCATTTTGGTACTGAAGTAGTGTTTTATAGCCAAATATGAAATATTCAAATTGCGGGTGAGTAACTATTTATTTATTTCAGCAGGCATGCGATAAAACACTAGAAGGTTGGGAAGTCTTTGGCATTTCTTCTTATCACTGATCTGCGTGCCGGTGGAGCCAGGCACCACCTCACCAGCGATTCTTATAAGGAAGCCATTACGCGAATTTCATTGTAATTTTTATAGCACAGATCCCTCATCGAAGCATACTGTGATTAAAAATAAATGCATTCGGGGAAATTGTTTTTGCAGTCAATATTTCAAGAAATCGAATCAAGAACGTAGATTAATTTACAATTTTTATAAGCTTTTATGGCTTTGTCAGATTAACTTTTATTGATTAGTTTTACAGAAAAGAAAATATCTGCAGTGCGGTAGTTGCTGTGCGCCAGAGACATTGTGACGAATAAACGCTCTGAAATCATAGAAAACGATTCCAAAAAATTGAGAATCCATGCAACAATGATATCTGAGACAACGTTTTCCGTTATAAATTTACTTGTCAACGCTGCTTATTATTTGAGAATAGTTCCATTTCGATGGGATAAAAATAAGAAGCGTCTTGTTAATGGGGAAATTGAAAGAATACTACCTTTTTTTACGTGCCGAAAAGTTGGGGCTTACAATATAATTTGGATAATTGGCTTTGGCCTAAGTTTCGTTTTTGCAAGTTTCACTCAACGTTTACCTGCATGGCAATCTATTTTTGGGCTATGTCTCCTAACAATTTTTGCATTGAGTCTTGTGTGTATGCTCTGTGAACTTCTTCTCACAGAACAAATTAAACAAGTTTTCAACGCAGTCATGGATATCGAAGAAATCAGAGGTAAGGCTTAGTTGTTAACGGATTTGCTCTCGAATTCTCTTACTGTCCGCTGGTCTATGCATCGATTCGGAATTAGAATTGGAATTCAAAAATAATCGGAATCCCAATTTTAATTGAAATCCGAAATGAAGATACAGTTCTGCTCAGAGTAATGAATTGTTGTTGGCGACCTGTGGTCGCCGTTTGCTTGTGCCCATAGCGTAGAGAGGACATTTTTGTTTGTCGAAATAAAACAATCGCGACGCTGAGGGAAAAATTGGGTTGGGGGAAATACATAGGTGGCGTATGAATGTCCAAAATGGATTCCATACCAATTTTGCCCATAAGTCGAATTCTAGATAATACCCAAAGTTTGTTGTTATGCAACAGTGGTTGGCATGGGAAGCAAAATGTTGAATGAATTTGTTCCAATCGGCCATAATGCTAAGATTTTGTCAAAATCAATAATTTGTCAAAAAGTGTTAAAAAATGCAATTCAATTGTTTCTATTTCTTGAGCGAATTTGAAAAAATGCCTCAGGAAAATCGGTACAACTGTCCAATCCGAATTAAATTGAATTTGTTCTGCCTTACAATGTAGATTATGAAAGCCCGAGGTTTTATTCTAACCATTTGTCCGGAAGTCACAACTAAACTCCACTTTACACTTCGTTTCGAATTTTTGCTTTCGTGCTCCACTAGCTTACTGCGAGAATACCCTTAGCGAATCAAAAAAACAAAACGAATCTACGAAATGTCTCAGGCAAAGCATAACCGAAATCCTTCGTGGTTCACTTTATTCTCCTACAATGATAGAAGGATGGAAAAATAGAATATCTAAAGGCATTTACCGTCACAAAAAATTTAAAAGGAATTTCGCAAATTTGTGTTGGTAACCAAGGGCTACGAAATGTCCTCTCCAAGACACCGCCGCAGGCTCTGAACAGTTCCGGGATTCACAGGCATTACTGCTAGTTCCTTGGAACTAGAATTGAGTTAAAAAATGGGAATCCACAAACTAAATTGTGTTTTAATTAGCACTGTCGTTTGGGAAGGACATTGACCGTGAAACCACAGATGGGCTTGAGCTCATCAGTACTCTGACAAGGTGGAGTGCAATATGTGTCACGATCCTGGCAGGTCCCTCAGCGCTCATTCTCATCAAGCTTCGCCTCAAACTATTCGTTCTCTGGAACGTTCTGGGGGATGTACTCCCTTTCACGGAATATTTCTTGTCATTAATATTTGCATATTCGGCAGCAGGAATGGTTGCATCCATTTTCACATTCATTTATATCTATCTTGTGTATATCAACTTTACAAGCACCTCACTCAAGGCAATTATCTCGTAAGTTTGAAGTTCGTATGTTTTACCGTAATTCAATTCAATTAGTTTTAAACCTGACGAAGAAATTACTGCATCAAACTTTGCCAATTTCTCACAACGGAACCTCAACATACGTACATTCTCTCCACAGCTCTCATAATTTTTTCCATGTAGTACCACACCCCCTAAACTCCAAAAACTCAACATTTGCCTGCTGAAGTCATAACAATCAGGTCACCGAATTTTTTGTTGTTGGTAGTGTTGCTTTAGTTCTAGTTCCGAACTGAGTTCCTAATTTAGTTCTAGTTCCAGTTCTGGAACTAGTACCGGAACTGGAACCATAGTTTTAAGAACTGGAACTAACTGGAACTACGCTTTTCCACAGTGGAACTGGAACTAAGAACTAGTTCCATTTTTAGATGGAACTAATTAGAAACTCAGTTCCATTCAGTTCCTATCAATTGGCTACTGCATTGTACTCTCGATGCTACCTATTGGTTTGTTCCGCTTGCAATGGTGGCGACGAACGAAACTTGAATTTCGATTTTATATTCAAAACTTGGTTTTTTAATTCGATTTGCCAACTCTATCTTTAAAACTCTCTTCAATCTAGGCAGACTTTCCAAGGTTTGTCTACCTGCGTCACACCTTTTCAGAATTTCGTTTCTTATACTGACGTATTATTGCCTAAATAGAATGGTAAATGAGTATTACCTTACGGCAAACGAACTGAATTAACGGTTAAGTAATCAGACACGAATGGCCATCTTCGCAGAACTCGGAGGGTCAATTCAGTATATCAAATATTGAATTGTTTACATCGGGACTATCATTTAAGGTTAGATCATGGATCAGTATTTAGTTTCTGGAGGTCCTGGGTGTTGTACTGCTTGGAAAAAATTATGAGAGCTCTGGAGAGAATGTACATGTGTTGAGGTTCCCTTGTCAGTCACGTTATCCTTAAAGGAATAATTCATTTGATGCCACATTTCGTGAGAACATTATTTTATATTATATTCCTTTCAGGATTAATAGCCCTGCTGCAGTGTCCAGAATAGAAAACCTTCACATCGAGGTGCAGAAATTTTACCGGCTTCACATTGTCTTGCACCGGCACTTCTACACCACGTTTGCTACGATCTTCAACGTTTGTTTTACTCTACTTCTCTTCTATTTGACAACTGCCCTGTATTCCGTCATTGTTTTGACGGATGACCTTAATGTGATTGTCACAACACTTTTATGTATACTCGCCATCGTGGATTGCTATGGCATCAATGTATTTCTTCTCCTTTGCGGAAAACTGACAAAGTCTTCCAAGATGGTTAGGTCACGACCACTCCCAAGGTCTGAATACGACAAGCGAGTTGTGCAAAGTTTTCAGCCAATTTATTGTTGTTGGTTGGCCATTCACCTGTGCAGCGAGACTTGCCCAGAACTACTTTGTCACGTGATTGAAAGTGTCATAAATATGATCGTGTTGACCAGAACGTACTGACTAAACCAAACAGTATAGAATTTTTCAAACAAAAGTCATACTTTGAAATGTTAAGCAATTGCATTTGTCAGTGTCATGATTTGTCTGAAAACAATTGCGTTTAAAATTTGCTTTGCCGTCCACTTTGCACGTTGTAGTAAAATTAAACTAAAATATTAGTTTCGGTAATTTATGTCTTTGTGATTTTTAATCGCAGCAGAATTCACCATTGCTAATAACATGTAGCACTTTTTGAAAACGAATCCCTAATCAAATCACGCATAATAAATTGAACATTTTTAGAACTAATCTCTAATAATTGTCAAAGGCTATATTTTAAGACTAATCCTTCATTTTCAAATCAAATCTTTACATTCTAATCAACGCTTTCTTAAACAAATCTCGGTGGAAAGCACATTTGTTCATTAAATTACAGCACCAGTAATTATTAATATTTAAATACTCATTAAATTCTTAACCATTGTGTGGTGGAAAAAGAGTTCAGTAGATTATTAAAATTAATCACAAATAAACATACACATTTTATGTCCTATGCTCTTAAATGTGAGTCAACTATAGAGAAAATCTTATAACAATTTCCATTCGAACCGCATAAAGTCGTAATCTAAATTATCCAATTTAAAATTTGCTTGAGAAGCTTCAGCCAAACACCACCTTGTCTGCGCTACTCCAAAATGGTCAAAAATTATCATATCAAAGTTTTCATAGCAAACATGAACATTTTTTGGCATGAATTTTATTGTGAATTTTTTAGCACTAAAATTTTGCCGTGCTTCAAAAACTCAACCATCGTTAATAAATGTCATGATGTGCACGTACAAGTACAACAAGTAGATAGAGATCCATGAAGAAAGCCAGAGTTAATTTTTTTCCTCTTAATTTCTTAATTCCGAATATTTCTCTCGGTGCTATATTTTTGTCCGCAACTATATATTTTTTAATTTGAAAAATCTCCAAATGGCGAAATTCCCAAACGGTGAAATTCCCTTAACTATATGAAAATCGAGTTTCCATACTCATCCTCATGATTTTTCAAAAAATTTCGAAAATCCTATAATATTTTAAATTTCCTTAATTTTTTAAAAATTTTCAATTCATTGCGTTCAGGGGTAAAGGAAAATTATAATCACAGAGAAGATATTGAGTGTGTGAAAAATTTTCCTTTCTGATTTTTTAGATTCATTGAAAAATTTTAAGGGGACCTTACACAATATTTCATACAGTTGAGAGCACGGGAATTCCACCATTTTGCAATTTTTTCAAATTTCAAAGAAACACAGTTGCGAACCTAAATGATTTTGGCAATCTAATTTCGATCAATCCTCACTCACGGCATGCCAGAGAGTGCAAAGAATGTCGCTAAATTATGTATAATGTATAAATGCACCATTTCACTGATTTCACCATCGATTGAAGAAGAAGTGTGTATTTTGCAAGCCTGCATATAAAAGCTCTTGCTCCTTCCATGAACAAAATTCAACAATTTCTCACTTGGAAATTAGAATGGAATAGATCGGCCAGAACATGAAACGCAAAAAATTGGAAAAGTGGGACTCATTGTACTCGAAATGCAACGGCAGCGGAGAGTTTACTTTTTGGACAAAATATTAAGGACAAATAAAAATGCAAAACATTCTAAAACTACAAATCTCTTTAGGAAGCAAACAAGGGAAAGAAAAACTGCAACTTTTTTTCAACTCTCAAGTATCAATTTTGCATTTATGCGTAGAGCAAGTTGACACTTTTGATTAGTAGCCTGGGTTGAGCGCTTCTCAAGGAATTTGCTTGTCGTTGTCGGTTGTCAGCGAAAGTATTTTGAACAGTACTGCAAAACTCTCAGGATTTTCTTGGGAAAAATCAACGAAACCTGCAAAGTGCAAATGCAACAAAACTTTACATTCATTATTTATTTGAGAAGCGTGTGACTTTTGTCTTTGGCTGTGCTGTGCTTTCAGAAGGGTTGACTTCACTGTAAGCACGGAGTCATTCGTCGCTTTCAGAATTTGAGACTGTGACATGTTTAACACTTTTAGTGGCAATGAATATTCAAAACGAGTAAAAAAACTCGAATCTCGTTGCAAATATTTTTCGGAAAGCAGAGCAGGGGACGAATGCTTTGAGATTTTGAATAAAATACTTTTCAAATTGTAAAAAAAATGTAAAATGTCGAAACCCTGCTCAGCTGCACTCCTAATTAATTTTTAGCCAGACCAGAAAATAGATTGTCAAAAACAGCATTCTGCTTGGCTCAAATTTTTGAGACTGACTCTGACTCTGATTCACACAAGCTAAAGAAAGCCGAGCTAGCTAACTTTCCATAATATCGATAGAGTCAGGAACTGACACTTCCTCCGTCCGCATAGAATTTGCCAGCCAGTGCAGCGCAGTGCAGTATTGAGAGCCACTGCTTCCTGCTGCCGATCTTCTCTTTGCAAGGATGAAGGCATGAAATTTTTTGCAAATTTAGTAAAATTCTTGCAGTCGACCAACGCCCAAGATCCTGTCCACAGTTGTAATTAGACAGAACTCATCCGTCAGTCCAGAAGGACAAGTGTTCAAGTATTGTATTTTGCAAAAATGTGCGAACAAAATTTTGACAAATTCTGAAACGAAAAATCGTGCAGATTTGCATGTAGTGCAGTGTAGTGCTGTGGCCATTCACCTCACGTACAATGAAGCAGGCGTCTCTCGTCTGGTGTAAAGAAACCAGTGTTGTTTACGAATTAAACTACGTTTTCTTCAAAAATTTGGCTCTGCAATTTTGATTGTCTTTGAACTTTTAGTGAAAGAAAGTGAAAGAATGTGAAGAGCTGGACTCCTGCAGAGTGGTGCGTGGTATACATGCGAAAAGTTTGAAAATTTTAGTTACAGAGTGCTGATTCCAAAATATTTTGTTCATCATTAATGTTGGTCCTCCTGTCTTTGTAAATTTTAGAGCCATGAAAGCAATCTAATATTAACAAAGAAATCAAAATTTCAAACTTGAAATGTCGTCTCTGTTCTCAACAAAGGTAATTTTTATTTGCTCGATTTCGATTTACGTAAATTTCTTGAGAAAATCAATTTAAAACTGTTTACTAGCAAGGGAGTGTTTTGCGGCCGTAACCGGTGTATTATTTTCCACATTGTTTATTGGAATTTTCCAACAATAGAAAATGTAAAAATTTGCTTGTTGAAATTACAATTTGTGGTTCTAAAAATATTTTAAGTCGCAACTCAAAAAATTCGCATATTCTTATTTTTCGTGAAAATGAAATTTTCATTGACCATTTGCTCATTCAAAATTCTCTCGATTTCGAGCTATGGCCAATAAAAGAATCTCGAATTTAATTCTTTCGCTTAGTACGGTGCAGGCTGATAACCTTAGGTAGCAAATTGTGTTAAAATGTTATTTTATCATTTCCGAATACAACAGAAAAATACAAATTTAGCAAAAATTGATTTTGTTTTGCTTGCAGACCAAGTGACAATGGGCTCGCTCTCACGAATGATTGACACTTTCATTTGGCACATCCTTGAAGAAAAAAATATACATAAATAACTGAAATATTGTTCCAGATTAGCTCAAATGAGACCCTACTGCTCGACAGCGTGCAGGTACGTCATATTTAATTCATTTTTCAAACATTGATCACCGATGTTGGTCGTACCTATAGAATCATTTCCAAATTTCAGAGTACCAATTATTACAACACAAAGGGAATAAGCGACGCTTGATATTCGAATAAATTCCATACTAAAATTGACTTTGTGAGAAACAGGATCAGGCCGAGGTAACGTAATTATTTTTTTAGCTCTTCCTAAATTTTTAAAGTTGCAATAATCGAACTATTCTATAACTATATCATCGAGAAAAGTTTTTTCAAATCAAACATATTTTTTCCTCTGGGTCCATCCATTTTCACAACAGTTTTTTTGGAGAATATTTTAATTTACTTTGCTTCCTGTCGTACAAGTTTATCACCTTTATCGCCCTACATATTTTAAATATTTTCATTTTGCAGGTTGTTGCCCGAAGATTGCAAGCAGGGTTTGGGTTACAATCAAAATTTCAAAGTTGACATGGAAACATCTCGTCAGCATTTTCCTCTTACAGACGGTTGGAACGTCATCATCCTCAATTAAGGCAGAAAACAAATGGAGAAGATAAACCCCAATTATCAAGGTTACTCAAGTGAAGCAGTATAGTCTTTCTTTAAATTAATTTAGACTTACTTGAATGAACGGATGGTTGGATGGATAAATTAAGAAGTTACCAACATTGTAGGCTAGAATATTCCCAAAGATATGTATAGCCATGACAGGAATGCATGATTCTGACTTACAATCACGCTTACTGGTCGTTGACTAAATTACGAGAACTTTCAAATTATTCACAAAATTGAACCAAAACTTTTTAAGAATTTGGGTGCGCATGCGAATGTGAATAGAAAATGAACTGCTTAGTGAATTCCAGCTACTCCTGAATTACTATTATTATTGAAGTGCATTTGTTAGTCAAATTACTAAGTTTATGAAATTGAGTTGCTACATTCTCTTGCACAACCCTTGATAGTACGAATAGGTTCACTGATTTTGGTTAATTTACTTTGACGATATCTGTCAAAGTAGCCTTGAAACATTCATTGAAACGTTATTCTCCATTTTTCTCTTTTATTGCCATCGAAATTTTATTTTAACGCAGTGAGATGATCTTTTTAGTTAGACTTACCCAGGATTACTTACTACATAGTTGCTTGAATTTTGGAGCGTGAGGATCAGTACGACATTACACTTTCCTTTGTGAAGTGTTCAAAAACTAAGCTGCATATATACTGTTGTGGGACAACTAGTTAGATGAATGAATTGTGTTGATGCGAAGAGAATGAGTGGACAAGAGGACTAGAAGAGTTGGTGTTGAGATCCAGATTGAGACTGATTTATTGAATCAAGATCGGAG
>JAQGCM010002928.1:0-10064 GCA_034699705.1 Hymenaphorura dentifera
AAATCAGCTAGTGGACCCACTATGTAAGCTGCACATAGGATAACATAAATAAGCTACCGTTGTCTAGGCCACTGTGGACCGACCGTAATTCCGCTAGCAAGTAAATAACAAATACCGTCGTCATGTCAATAATGTTGAAGGGTCGTGACAATTTGCACTGTTGCTAAACGATTTTTGCAATTTTATTTCAGCATCGGTAGCCGCCCGTTAACCTTAAAATATTTGGCAGACATGCAAAAGATGTGTTCCAACAGGTCCAAACCAAAGTTTGTTGGAAATCAACGATGGTCAGCCCGTGAATTTATGCCTTTAAGCCCCTAAATGACTTACGTTTCTTTTCTTATGATTGTCCTTTCCTTGTACAATGACACCAATCAACAGTACGAAAAACTTCTACGTTTCGGACTTTGTGGATTAACGTGGAATTAGGTTTTCACTTTCACTGTTCTGAATACGAAGACGCTTTCTGGAAACAATAGTTCTTGGAAAGAGGCTTGACAGTGAACTAGAGCTGAGTTGCTGAGCTGTTCAATTTATCTTACAATGTCGGATCCTAAAAACCAGGGTGGGTGAATTAGAATTCAGTGTTCGTCCAGGCTAAACTGGTTAAGCCGGGACGATCAATGAATTTGCCCACCCCTGGAAAAACCTATATACAATATCAAATAATCAATGTGTTGAGTCAACTACTTTTTAATTGTTTCAATTGTTTGGTTCAACGTAGCTGGAGCCTGCCTCTCAATCGAAGCAGATTGCCAAACCCAGAAAACAATTAAATTTTACATTCAAAATTATTTGCTTGTTCAAAAACAATTCGAGATAGGTTTTTAAGAGCTGTTTTTTGATGATATCGGCGCAGGTTTTTCAATACTGTGGAATTCTAAATTTATAATAAGACGAAATTACGCAGCATTTATGACGAATGAAACTTAATATGTTGAAAGACGTGGTAATGTGTTGAGCTTGTCTCAACATTATGATGTTGTCAACTCCCAAATCCTTAACTTGAGTGGACTTGCACTTTCACAGACATATTTTACTCACTTGCTTGTGATATCTAAATATACAAGCGGAGTCAAATCTTGTTAGTCCGGATCTCAGTAAGATGTAATTTTGTTATTAGGGACCGTATTAGGAGAAATGGAATTGCTTCCATGGGGTTTAATGTTAAATTAAACCTCTGTAAGGCAGACTTCTGTATAAAGGAGTTTTGCTAGTACGGACCCATTTTCAGGCACAATATTGACAAGAAAAAACTCGTTATATACGGACTTTTGCCATAAAATACGTCAATTTCTTGATATTCTGGTTGAAAATCGTCCATTTTGGTCACTAAAATTCCCAAAATTGATCGCAATCATTCCAATATTTAAACAAGAATAAATTAATGAAATTATTAAAATTTCCAGGCTTTCATTTTCCAATATTTGAGTTCATTTATATAGTTTTCGTACGGTTGATAGCCAATTTCCGTAAGATCTAATAAAATTATTTTTAACATGTACGCCCATAGAAGAGCATACGTTAATTGAGACATTTTTTCACAGATCCCGCATTAATTACGGCTTGTTTTGTCTCTCCCTTTGCCTATTGTTTAGAAAGTTACATTATAAAGGCGGCATGCAGATTATTGTCGATCTAAAGGAAGGGTGAGCGGTTGAGTATTTTTTTTGCATTTGTCACGAATTGCTGCAACCATTCCATTGCAAAGAGCCGGGGCATGGAATTCATGGAATTCAGCACTTAATATTCCACCAGAGCGGTTATTAAATTCCAACGAGTGGCTGAAATATATTCAGTGATGATTATTTGGTATTAGAAAAATGCAACAGCTAGTTGAACACAATGACAATCGGAAAACTCGTGACAGTACTTTAGAAAATGTTATTTCTACCCCAAGTTTTTTGCACATTTTCTTTATCAAATAGTCTCGAAAAAATTCACATAGTAAAATTCGCCTACTTCGATCATTGGTAAAAATTTGATAATTTTGGCACCAAATGCGAGACAGCTTATTAGAGCTTGATTTTTCAAGTGGCCAGCATAATGGTTATACCCTGTGTACATTTGTCAAACTTGGACAAATTTTGCATACCGTATTCTCCGTTCTCCTTAAATCAGCCAACTTGCAATAACTCATGTAACTGAAATGGCTTGCGTAACTATATTATGTGATGACAAGTATGCGCACTGCAAATATTGTTGACAAAATAAGAAAAATTGTCGCATGTAAGCCGGGACGATGATGGCACTTGTACTCAAGGTATTTCAAACAACCCTATTGTAAACTATGAGAGATTTTAAGTGGAAAAATTCTTAACCAAATCCTATAATGATCATCGCGTTGTGAAAGTCTGAGATCGCATAGCTATCAACATGCGAAATGTAAAGGTTGTGCAAATTTTATTTGGTCTAGCACACTTCATGTGATCATATCCAGTTTGCTCGAATTAAATTTCTAGGAAAGTAGTGCCCAAAAACTTTAAATAAAGACTCACTTTCTCAACTCAACAATACAGCAGATTGAATTATTGAATCGTGTTCAAGTTCAAAATTCGGCTCATTTATTCTTTAAATAAAATTTGCTACTGTACATCATTTTTGCAGACTAAATTTTTAACTTTGTACCAAAACCACCAAATAAGTGCCAACGACGCTGACCGTGGTCAATTGTGTCCCTGTCGTCAACAAAAGAGTGCCCAAGCTGAAAAAGCAATTGGATTTGCAGAGTATGCATTCAAGTGACCCAAAACTGGGACGCATACCGGCATTTCAAAACATCTACTAGAAATTGCATTTCCTGCTACATTTGTGGACAGTCCTCAGTCCTGCCGAAAAAACGCTTCCAAGACAAACGACCAAAAATATGAGGCGAGAGACAACACAAAAAGTCTCGTACTAAATGTTATGACAGAGTGAAAGTCAATTTGTTCAGAGTACTCGATCGTGACTTAGCGTACGGCACAGATCTTGACGTCCAATTCCTAAAAAAATTAGCAAACAAAATCATCAAGCTGACAACAAATAAACCTTGAGTTCCTACGATGGGCAGAAATTCTAGCATAACTCAATTTTGGACTGCTGTACGGGACCTATTTGTTGATTTTGGCCTAGGGTTGCAATCGCACCAAAATTTCGATTTTGGTAGTATAGATTTTTGTACGAGAAATTAAACTCTTGTCATCGTGTACTTTCGTTTGATGCATTGTTCTCTTCACTGTGTGAAGCAATTAAGTAGTCGAAGCCAGAAATTGGATGAAAACAAAACCATTATTGTTGAGATAAGGTTTGACTGAGCTGTAGGCAAGACAATTCCATTTTCGCATTAAGCTAAAGCTATCAAACTAGGAAAAATAGTTTTATTTCCTTTCGTTTCGTACTTTGAGTACTTTCCGATTTACTACGGCGAAGTTTAACTTGGACTTTAAACTAATAATTTTTGTTTTGCAAACTTGCAAATTAGAAATGACTTACGAAGGAAATACATAACAGGAGTGGCTAAAAATGCGTTAATACGGGTCAGTATTAGCATAACATGTGCATCAAAGAATGAACGAGTCTCCCATTGACCAAATCAAAATAATATCAAAATTATTATAAAATTGGATTTTTTATTAAGTCAACCCTCTCATCACTTATAACTAGAGATACCAATATTTTTTGTATTTTTGATGGCCTAAATCGTCAAATACCCCCAACAAACATTAAAGAAAACGAAAATTATCAAAAAATTAAAATCTCTAAGGTTTTGAAGGTGTGACAAATGACAATACCAAAATTACATTTCGGGGGTTAATTTATACGGGATCGTTGAACTCTGCTGACTTTTTGGCTTAAAGAGTCACTTTTGAATTAAATGCAAGTTTTGAAAACATTATGAATTTCTCAGATGTAAGCACTTTAGATTAGATTAACACTACAAATAGCTCTGTGGTAAACACACACGAACGTACACAGGAAGTATGATTTTTGGCCAGACGATTGCACATGACAAAGAAGTGGTTGGTTTTGCAATCTAATCTAGAAGAAAAATTGTAAAAATCATCAACACCATTTCTCACTCGAAATGTTTAACTATAAACTTTAACTTTCGTTTGAAATTTCGAATAGAATCAGCTACGCCTCCGTTTAATTCACACGGATCTCCGCTAAATAAATATCACTTTGTTATTCTCCAAATTCGATCCGGAGAGCTAAGATTAAGATTTATTAATCTGAGCATCAATGCAAACTCTAATGCCGTAACTCATTGCTGCTATACGTTAGCAGTGAACTTAAATTAGCTCTTTGAAAGGACTTCGCCGCACATGCATGGGGGGATGTCCCCCGGTCCGATTTGGCTCCAAAATTCAGGAGTGGTGGACCTTGACCTACTGAACAACGTTTAAATGGAGGTCCAGTCTGTAAAGCCATTGGGCTGACATCCAGAGGTCTCCAAAGGTCACCAAAACTAACACAGGCATGTCAACCGATTCAGCTGAAACTCGGAACAGCGGTAGATCTCGACCTCCTGAGTATTGTTTAAATGAACCATAAAAGGCCACGTTCAACTCTATGCTCGCCAGAGGTCGCCAATATGCTAATGCGCTGCCTTCTATTGACCTTTGGTGACCTCCGGTGGGCGTACGGACTGTTATAGTCTCTGGAGATCAGCCAATTTACAGATTTGACCTCCATTTAAACGTTGTTCAGGAGATCAAGATCTATTATTCCTGAATTTTTGAGCCAAATCGGACAGGAGGACATCCTCCCATACATGTGCGGCGATGTCCTTTATGGAATAGAATTCCTATATCGTTATGCCATCATCATGCACTATATTCTTGCCGGTCAAAATTGAGTGCAAAATTTTCCGCCTGCACGGACTCGGAATTGGGAAGGTTCTCGTCTCACATATGCAAACTGGAGTAGAATGAGTCATGACTTCACAAGTATTAATTGTCCTATTTATTTATTGCCCGTTATGTTTAGCCTTGTTGCGAAGTTTGATTTTGTGCTACTGCGTACAGGAGTAATAAGTCCGAAATGACGACTTTAAGTAAGTTTTGTTTATTTAATGACCATCACCGAATATAACGTAGTCCGAATTAGAACAAAGAATGTGAATAATTTTATGCAGCTTCAAAAAAAATATTTAATTAGTTGTCGTAAGCCTGAAATTAACATTTGTTGAAAGGTTCGGCACTTGCAATCGAAATATTAAAATTAAGGATTAAATTCATTACTATAATTATGTTTTGCAAAGTGCTCATATATTAACAAATGAGCATCGTAAAACTAAAAAATTGGTTAATTTCAAGATTGCAAGCACAGCTAAGCTTCCTGGGTCTTAGCGAGGTCCATACAATTGTAGAAAACGCAAGTGATCTTCACGAAATTTTTCTTCGGCTGTTTCTTGTGTGTGAGCTTGGTGAAAGTCGGCTGAACTTTGAGACATTCTAAACTGAGCTAAAGCTTCCATCATTTCTCGTTGGGCCGATGTCATAGAATCCGAAAATTGATTGAGCCCCAAACTCCACTCTTCGGGATTGAAACTTTCCGGCCTCGCATCGAAGTTCATGTCGTCAACAGGTGCTGACGTAATAGAAGCGATTGTTGCCATGAAAAACACCAAGGAGAAGACTTTCGTAGACGCAGATTTCTTTGCGAAAAGCTAAAATAAAATTCAAAGGGATTAGAAGAATAATTTTCAGAATTCTTAATTTGTTTGCTTGATCTTACCATTATCTCAGTGATTTGAGAGGTTGAGTTACTGATTCAATCTTTTAGCTCTGTTAAAGTCGGAAGCTCCTGAATTAAAATTCCAGGTCAACACTGGGGGCTTCGCTTTTATGCACAAGATGTGGCAACAACAAGGGACACTTCCAAGGCGATTTCGCAGAAAAACAGATTTCAATTAGGTTCAAGCTGTTAAAAATATATAGGAATTAATGAGTCAAATTGGAATTACTTTCTACGTCAGTGTCACCTGCTTCATACCTGTCAATTCTAGTAAATAATGCAGTACTTTATTTTAAAACAATAATGACTTATCGGGTCAACACTTTGTGAGACCTGAACACAAGTAAGTCTCAAAGTTTCACCCAAAAGATTGACGTCAGCCAAATCAAAAGTGTTTATCGGAAATATTGAATGCGGCAGTAAAATCGAGCGGGCCAGCGCGTGCTATCGTCTGATCCATTGTTCTCTTCACGTCAAGAAGCAGTTAAATAATTGGAGTCAGAAATTTAATTACAACAAGACCATTAATGCTAAGAAAACGATTGGGTGAGCAATTGGCTTGCTGTTTTTCACTTGCTAAGAAACCCGGAAAAAGGTTTTACTTCGTTTCGTACTTTGAGTACTTTAAGAATTATTGCGTCAAAGTTTAGATTGGACTTTAAACTAATAATTTTTTTTTGCAAACTTGCAAAATTGGAAATGACTCACGAAAATATGAAATATCAGAGTTTCCGCAATTATGCTGCTGAAACGTGCTAGAATTTGCCCACATCTGCATCACAGAATGAACGAGTCTTCCTTGAAAACTATTAACAATGAAATATTTGATTCTTTATTAAGTCAACCCCCAAAATGCTGGCTCAACCTTACAACTAGACATACAAATAAATTTTTTGTTGGTATTTTTTTGATGGCCTACTTGCTCACTTCTTGGACTTCAATTCTGTTCCGTATTTTCACACTACACTACTTAAAATATTGTATTCGCTTTCTTAAATCTATTGAGTAATATTCTATTGAACTATACTTCAATAATTCTTAGAAGCCATCAAGTCTATTTTCTGGAAAATTTATGGAAATGGCTTACTTATTTGAGTTAGTAATCTTAAAATTTTAACTATGAAAGTTAATTATCAAATATACGAGTATGTTAGATTGGTTGAGATTGGAGTGAGCGGAGTTGAACTTTCCAATGTCAGAATATCAAAACAAAAAAGGAAATGAGGATAAACCTGAGGATAAAGCTCAGGCTCAGCTCAGCAGAAATATTTTATGTAATGTACAAAACTATTCCTTAGTTTAAGAGTTCAATTATTAGTGAACCTAATTAAAAATCTTAGTAATTAATGACGAGGCTGAAGTAGCAATTCGCAGGACTTAGGAACCAACGTCATATGACATTCAGGGGTCTCTTCAGCTTTGTATTTCATTCCCTTTGGAAGGTTGATGATAAAACTGTTCAATACATTTGCGAAGAAAAGTCGAATGATTGCCCGGCTCAAGTCTTCTCCGATGCACATGTGTTTTCCTGCAAATTGAAAAATTTAACAATGATTAGAAAATTACTATGGGTGATCATCTTTCAGCTTTTTCTTCTTGCACAAAGTTCAGCTCTCACCAAATTGAATAAGGTTTTCATTCGGTCGCAATGTTCCATCTTCATTCATAAATCTCTCGGGTGAAAATGAGTTTGGTTTCTCAAAAATTCGCCCGTCATGGTTAACTGCCCAGAAGAGGGGGACGATTAAGGAGCCTTTTGGGTACAAAAACTCTCCTAATTTTCCATCCTGTAAAATCATTCATCAGTGATTAGGAAAAGTTTTTTAACAGTGCAATAAAAACATCGTGATGATTCAATAATAGAGCAATTAACAATGAAGTATGCATGAGTCACCTCTTGTGTTTCGTGCGGAATTCCAAGTGGGAGAATGTTAGCGTGACGCCAAGTCTCCAAAACGGTTGCTTCAGTGTAGGTCAATTCCTTCAAATCTTCTAGAGTAACTTCGCCATCTTTTCGATTCAATTTTTGGATTTCTCTTGCAACGGTGTCCTGAAATTAATTAGAAAAATTAAAACAATGCATCTTAATTGCCCTTACTGCACTTGAGAAATTATTTCAATACTGGTCTAATAGTAAATGCGCAATAGTTCGATTAAATGCTGCGCAATTAAACCTAATATTGCAAATTTGCAAATAAAAAGATTTCCCACGATCCTTTTTGATAGTCCGCTATGACCGAAAGACTGGCAGAGGAATATCCTCTGAAACCAATTAGTAGAGGTCAGGACCAAGATCAAGGTAGGAAATTGAGCTTTGGGTTTCCTGCAGTTGTACGAAATTTCTCGCAAGCAATTGATCCGGTCACAGTTAACATCCGGTGTATAGTTTCAGCCATTACGTATTTATTTTCTCAGGGCATCCCTAACTTTTATTGGTGTTTCTTGTTTGCACTTTTATGAATGAACAGGCCTTCCCTACCCAGGTGAATCCGGACTATTTCAGCTCACGTAGCGGTCAGCGATGCAAACTTGTGAATTTCGGAAATACCAGTAGCATCCGCAGTGGCAAAAGTTTTCCAAACATATTACGTATTTAAGTTTAGTATTTCAGCAGTTTTTTTTGTACCTGAACGTCAGGGTAAATCGCCATGTATAAAAAGAGCCATTTGAGTGTCGTCATGGCAGATTCCCACCCAACTCCGATCAAATCCGATAAAATGAGGCAGACGTCTTCCTTTGTGAAAATTCCCACGTCACTTCCTTCTCTTCGTTTAACCTGAGCACAATAAGAGGAAATTATGGTGTTATTACGCGGACCAAGATTCACACCAAGTTTTTTTTTCAAACTTGCCCATTGTACTGCAATGTGCATTATATTTTGAAGCTAACTAAAATGGGAACTTAGCCAATATTTTGTCAGCTTAGGTCCTCAGGTCAACTCATGTTCAAAATTTTAATAATGCTTTAGTTATTCCATTGGGGAGACTTTCGCAGGCTCCGTTCTTAAGGACTTTTAAACTTAATTGGAATTTTGTGTGCTTCTAACGATCCCACATTTTGGCTGGGATTTATTTGCTATTTAAGAATTATAAGTGCAGAAAGTATACCTCGACAATATAGGCATCAATCACACTGGAAATATTGTTGGCGTGAACCAATTTGGCTCGTTTCGTCATGATGTCCGAGTAAATTTGATGACTTTGGCGTAAGGAGTCTTCGAAGGAGTTAAGTGTATCATTGTTGGTGAACCGCCTAATAACAATGTCATAAAAATTTAATTAATTGCAATAGTTCCAATTTATCCTCAATATTTTATTTATTCCCGATTTGCACACCTGAGCCAGCCAACGTAATTAAGGGTCCCCGTCACACTTGAAATTTGTCTTCCAGTTTCATAAGTATTTTGTAAAGTTCTCCAATCATTGCTTTTATCGTGGAACCGAGTGCCAAGGACAAGGCTGGCCAGTGCTGAACTCACATTCTGCCGGAGAGCAGGAACAATGTCGAAGCCATTCCCTGCATTAGTTCTCAAATCCTGAAATTTACACATCACAATCATTAAAAATTATGGCCAACTATAGTTTTCGAAAAAAAATATTACAACAACAATACTGGGCAGTCTGGGGAATTCCTTGTTGTTGATTCGAAAGATATTTCGTTGTGTATTTTTTTTACAATTAGTAGAATTGATTTAGTGCGAAATTAGATTTAACACCTGTTTAAATTAATAGGTTCTCAAACGTGTGAACAAATCTAAAGCAATAGACGGTATCAAAACAGTAATTAATTAGGAAAACGGAAAATTGCTAAGGTTAGTGTGGTTTTTCGGAAATATCAGGCCGCAATTGATAATGGCTCTGAAATATTATCTGTTCCTTGGCTTGGGCTTTCACCATGGCCTCAATCTTAGTGATTTCTTTTTGCGTTCAAAAGCTGTCAGATATTTCGTAAGAAAGGTTTTTTCTGCATTTGATAATTTTTTGTATCAAAGATAATTTTTTTGATCAAATCTCATACTTGAACAAGGTCCTTGGATGATTGTTCAATTCGTATGCCCAAAACAGTTTTCTTGTCCGAATTGACGGTGCCAATTTCCTTAAGCACTGTAGAAACGAATGCTCGGTGATCCCTCCATTTTTGATTCTCTGCACTCGACAGCCCTGTTAATTAAATCAAATTCATTACATTAGATTCTCATATAGGAACTTCAACAAGACCACGAAATTGGTACAAATTTCGACATCACAGTTTCACACTTTTTGCATTTCAAATATCGATCTTCATTTCAACTTGCAGGCACAGTAATATATTTCGCACTTGGTGCTTGCTGGTGCACCACCCTG
>JAQGCM010002929.1:0-10063 GCA_034699705.1 Hymenaphorura dentifera
CTAATTGCTAATGCCTAATCTAATTGGACAAAGCTGTCTAATTCTAATTTCTAATTACTAATTAGCAAAATTTGAAACTAATTTCTAATGTCTAATTAATTAATTTTTTGGGACTAATTGCCCATCCCTGGCTGCACACTAGACAGGTAAATAAATATTGTGCCGAATTCTAGCTACTCCATCATCATCCACTTCAAAGTGAACACTTACATGTAACATGACAACATCGCGTAATACGTAATAGTCCTTCCTAATTGACAAATTCCATAAACAGATTACGTCACATTTGTACAAAGTTCTATTATGTTCAACTAGCCATTGGACTTCCAAATCCCAAGCACTTGACTTGATCGATCAGATTGTGGAAGCTCTACATAATAAATTGACTACTCGTTCTAGTACTTTTTTCAATTCTATTCTAGAAGTCAACATGGAAAGACTACCAATTTTACTGCTCGTTGTTGCTGCAGTCCTTGCAGCAGCGGCTTCTGTAAATTCTGTAAGATTTGGCAGCACTATCCGAAAAGGTGACGACGAGGGACGAATTCACCGAATTGAAGACATTAGCGGTGATGGGAGATACATTCTCGAGTGGGAAATCAATTTTCAAACTCAAATGATAATGTTTGAAGTGACGGTTGAGACGACAGGATTCGTCGGGTTTGGAATATCTCCTTACGGAGGAATGCTTTTGTCTGACATTGTCGTGGGTGGAGTGAATCCAAACGGAACAGTTTATTTCAGGGTAAGGCAATTAAAAGCACAAACGCATTAAATTATTATTTGAGCAATTAAATTAATTAAAGATAATTACTGGTTTGCAAATGCGAATTTAGGATCGATACGGCTCAGCATCAGCAGGTAGACCGCGAGAAGACGTGAGTCAAGATTGGGTACTCGTAGGTGCATCTGAGACAGAGACTCACACGAGATTAAAATTCTACCGATTATTGGATACTGCCGATAAGGAGGAAGACGTTGTTATAACGGTAAAGAATTACAAACTTTTTGTACCTAGTTGGATATTCTAGATCGATTTTATTGCACATTATTGTTGTAATTCTAAATAATTTTTGGTTTGCTATTTCAGCCGACTGCTGGAGCCATCATTTGGTCTTTCGGTGCAACAGACACACTGGAATATCATTATGCCAACCGTCGTTCACTCGAACTTAATCTGTTTGAGGCGGGCAAGGAGATGACGTCGAAAGACAATCACCGATCATTATTCTAATGCGTTCAAAATTTGAACTCCCAAAAATGTATTAATTTATCTAAACGACAATAGCAATAGACTATCAAAAGAGCCATTCGAACTCTGTTTACGACTGATTGATGCCGAAATTGGCTGGCTATGGATGGCTAGGAAATTAATCGATGTATCCTGACGAATAGGAACACACATTTGGAATTTTGGGTATTCCATTGTTTCTTCTTTTAAAAATTCGCAAATTTCTGAAAACCACAGTAGTTAACAAGTGTGCAACAAGGTAAATTTTCAACTTGATCAAACGCAAATAGTTCGAAAGGTCCTTGTTCAAATGTGAATGAAATAAATATTTGGGTCCTGGATAACCACTTTGAAACAAAATTTTCGCTAAGCACTAACAGAGCGGAGCATTCATTTTATTATTCTCCATAAAATTGACTGCTTGGCTGGTTATGATGTCATGTTTTAATGCGCTAATTAAATAACAGATAACAGATAAAGGAAGAATTGATTGTGGAAAAACGTAGTGTTTAATTATAATTTGAATGTGTTTGATTTTCTCGACTTCGTATAATATTTAAATTGCTCAAATTACGTGTGACCGTGGATGTTGTATTTATTAACTCAAGTCAAGTGGTTTAGGATGAAGTTGTAATGTTCAAATAGTAAGTACCGGTTGTACTGAAATGATCAAAGTACAAAATTAGCAAGCCTCGCAGTGCCAGCAAGCACATACTTCACAAATTAGCATGATAAAATTATTGCCAAATTACCGCGTTGGACAATATTCTCCAAATTGGACCGTATTGCCACCCTCAATGCAAATGACAGCGCCAAAAAGTTTGACTTCTACTAAACAACAATAATTGTCGTCAGAGTCTAATGTGATTGGTAAAGAGCAGCCCTTCGGCAGGCCTGGTAAGTTTCGAATGGATTCCGCATAGAACGCAACGGCCAAGTTATGACTGCAGAATACTATGGGAGTTAATTAAAGGACAAATTTTAAAATCGTGGAATTAATTAAATGTTTTAATCTCAAAAATTATTTGTTCGGCTTACTGTTAGTCAAGTTTGCCAATGCCAGACACTCTGATTGAACGTTTGGTGTGATGGGTGAGCCGCCGTTGAGATAAAAATCAACGTCACCCAAGTTCCCGAGATACCCTGCTTCGCCTCCATTTGAGTGCACAACGTCGACAAACGTTGCGTCAGTTTGTTGAAAGCCAGTGTGTATAATTCCGTTTTGAAACAATGGTCCAGCTACAATGGTCGTACCGCAGGAGATAAATAAACTATTACGTAACCAGTACGAATTTTTCGGGGTTTTTTCGGTTCGGTTTGGACTTTGAACTCACCCGGCTCTGTTCCAGTAAGTCGTCCGATCCAAAGACCCGTTTGATTCGTAAAGCCACGTGCAGCAACGCCTTGAACGTGGGCTCCTAAACTTTGTCCAACCATGTGCACATTTTGAGGCCCAGTCAACAATAGACTATTGTTGTTCAGAAATGTAAGAAATTGTTGAACACGCCCAGCAGTCACAAAAACGTTGCTCGCAGAGTCAATGTAAAGTGGCAAAAGTTGCAAATAAATGGATAAGTTTGTTGGGATAATTCCGCCAAAGTCAAGGGGTGGGGCTCGGTTTCCATTCAGTTGACTCCAGTCGACTACGATGATGTTGCTCGTGGTTGCAAATCCTTTCTTGAGATAAGCTAATTGGGCATAAACAAAAATCAATTAAAAATTATCATAATTATCTAAATTATAGTATAAGATCTTTGTGAGCTCTCACCATTTTTAATGGCTTGGTCTGACGTCCGATTTTCCATAAATCCAGTGGCGTAGAAAATACAATTCAAGTTTGGATTGTAGCGCGTGGATCGAATTTGGGATGCATTGAGGTAGACGAGTTCATCTGCGTCGTCGGTGTTCCTTTGAGTTATCAACAAGATAATTGCCATTATTAATTAAATAATTAACTTTTTTTTTGCTATGAGAATTAGAACTTACGCTGCGTTAGGATACAACCAGAAAGACACCAGGTTTGGATCCGTAGGCAGTGTGAATTGAGTGACAGCAAAAGAAATGAATGCACTGAAACAACACAGTTTTAGAAGCACAAAAGTAACGGATGAGTTAGAGTTAGAATGGAGAGACATTTCGACTTTCGAATCGAGAGCAAGGCAAAGACGAGACAATTGAATTAAAATCCATGCGTTTTATATGAAACTTCACACCTGCTGCACCTAAACCTGTATTTTGAATTTGACGTCAGCTTCACCCTTCAGCTTAGACAATATATTAAATCTTCGCAATAAAAATTAATTGAATCGGCGTGTTTGGCCATAAACAGTCTGTACGTCAGTCTGTACGTGTATAACAAAATACATTGGTTAAATTCGTAAACATGTACTAAATTTTAATTTGAAGATATCTGGTGATGGTGAATTAAATTTGTAGGTAACATCAAACGAATGCCGCTGCAAATATATGTTTACGACCTGCTTCAGCAAATGCTTGCAGTTTGGAGGTGTTATGAATGGAATGCAATTAAAGCAATTTTAGTTCGCGTGCCTAGTAATACATGTAATGCGTAACGAATTCATTATGATTTCGCATGAACCTTTGACGTGTTTACAAATATTTATAAACATTGGAATTCATATACATGGACAAATCTTTCTCTGGCTAAACCGTGCCTGCAGTATTTATAACATTACTATTCAGAATGAGATGCAAATATTTGTGAATGGAGTAAGTCACTAAACTACAGAAGTACAGTAAGATCTAGGTCGAAAAATATATTAACAATAATAGTGCAGTCAAATTCAAATCTTTATATAACGGATCTCCGCAAGCGGATTTACTCAGTCAAGGTTTAAGGCTCAAGGTTCAATCTTTTATTAGGGTGTACATAAATGATATAATTTGTTAACAAATTGTTTTCAATTTCCGAACCTTTTTGGCAACTTTAGACCGAATTGGCAAGAACGGTATTGTTGCACTACGTCTAAAAGTCAAGCTGTGTCTGTCGACGAACCTCAGCATACCGGACATTCTATAGTACGGACGGCTTATCAGTAGGAACCAAAGTTACAAAATGTCTCTCTATTGCGGCCCACTGTCAAAACTACATCGATTTCTTGATTTCTTTCAGAAAAGTTTCCATCTCGGTCTTTTTGATTCTCAAAATGGATCACGATCATCGCAATATTGAAATTTCAAGAAAGAATTGTGCACATTATTTGCATTTTAAGGTTTCCAATTTCTCACGTATTAGTTCATCAAACGAGTTCAAAGATATGTGTGGCGTATCGGCGTATGTCGAATTATCGAATTTCAAGTTGCCCCAATATTTTGCACTGAAATTAATTTAATTTGCAATGTCTTAATATCGAAAAATTGCTGTCAAACATACTGTTAGCTAAGTTTGCCAATGCGAAGTATTCTGATTGAATGTTTGGTGTGATGGGTGTGCCACCATTTGAGATAAGAATAAGTTGAGATAAAAATAAGATATGTTGATATGTTCATCATATATAAGATATGTTGATATATAAGATAAGTTGAGATAAAAATCAACGTCTCCCAAGTTCCCAAGATATCCGGCTTCGCCTCCATTTGTGTGCATGTGAACAACGTCGGGAAACGTTGCGTCAGTTTGTTGGAAACCCGTGTGTATAATTCCGTTTTGAAACAATGGTCCAGCTGCAATGGTCGTACCGTACCATTCCAGATAAATAAATTATTACCTAATACCGAGTCTACCCGGACTTTTGAACATACCAGGTTCGGTTCCAGTAAGTCGTCCAATCGTAAGACCAGTTTGATTCCTAAAGTAACGTGCAGCAACTCCTTGAACGTGGGCTCCTAAACTCTGTCCAACCATGTGCACGTTTTGAGGCCCAGCCAACAATAGACTGTTATTGTTCAGAAATGTAAGAAATTGTTGATCACGCCCAGCAGTCACAAAAACATTGCTCGCAGAGTCAATGCAAAGAGGCAAAAGTTGCAAATAAATAGAGATATTTGTTGGGGTAATCCCACCAAAGTCGAGCGGTGGAGCTCGATTTCCATTCAGTTGACTCCAGTCGACTACGATTATGTTGCTCGTGCTTCCAAAACCTTTCTGGAGATAAGTAGTTGGGCAAAAACAAAAATTATTTGGGACAAATCTGCGTGTTACACCTTGGGTACTTCTTGTCAGTGCAGTGGCAAGTTAACGCTCATCGACCTACAATTTTTGATTGATTGTTTTTTGAAAGGAGGAATTTCTACGATGACTTCAAAGCAAAGTGAACAAAATTTTTTTTTAACACAACGTGTCAAAGCACATGTCATGTGCTTTTAGAAATTTTTAATTCTGACTGTTACTCTTAGATTTATTTAATGTTCAGCAGGTGGGCTTTCGGTTCATTACAAAAAATCTCGACATAGCCCAGTTCTAGACCTAGTTCTTGTTTGCAGACCCGCCAACAAATTCCTAAACTTCAAAATATTTCTGACTGAGATGTTGAATTTTTTTTGGAAATTAAAGTCTGCAAACTGCCAGGAAGAAGAATTCGGACATTTCGGAGTGTTTTAATTTTTTTTTTTAGAAAAGTCAGATTTTGTGGTTTCAGCAACTACAAAATCGGTCAACAAATGACAATGGAAAATGGATTGCCTTTTGTGCTCATCCCCAGAAGGGGGAGGGTCAAAGTCAAGTTCGAAATCCTCGTATTCTGGCGGCAGTCGCAGTCGGCGGGCCAGCTGCAGGATCAAGGAAAACCAAAAAGAATTGGACACCTTGACCTTGACCTAAAATAAGAAATTGACAGAGTGCCTTTGTCAACTCCTTGGACTTCCGGTCAATCATTTCCAGCAACATGTGCTCCAGTTTGACATTAAATTCTGCAAATCCTGCACTCGTTACTCGTACAAAGTGCGGCATGAGAAGTCGCACACGCACTCGAGTGTCAAAGCTGTGACTTCCGGACTGAGATTAAAAACACGTACGCCCTGCATCTCAAGTCCAACTCGGAAGTAAGGGAGTTTGCGTTCAACTATGAGCGGTGTGGCAAGTCGTTCAAGTACCCCGGAGGACTTTCCAGGCATTTCGAGGACCACCGGATGAACGGGGACAGGCCCTTCAAGTGTCCCCAGTGTCCCTTAAGTTTCAAGGACGCAGGGGTGCTCAAGAATCACGTGGCCATTCAGCACTTGACTGAGAAGCCGTTCAAGTGTACTTACAATGAGCGGTGTGGGCAGAGTTTTCCGATCAAGGCGTACTTGGACAGACATCTGGACAAACACCGGAAGGGCCTAATTTCGGATCACTCGGATTCGGATTTTTCGGAGGAAGACGATGACGACGAGGTCAAGATGGTCAAGAAGAAGAAGGCGACGAAGAGGAGGAGCAGCGGTCGAGGTCAAAGTCATGAAAAAGTTTCAAAACCCCGGTACTCGAAAAAGAGCAGGAAGTAAAGCAATGTAGTGGACTGGACCAGGGGATTCCGGAAGTGAAAGTGGAGGTCCTAGTCCTGAGAACAGGAAGTAAACCGGTAGCCGGAAGCGGATGAGCAGACCCGGAACCGGAACCAGCTCCGGAGCACAATGCTGCGAAGTTACTAATGATTAGTCTCAGTTATTTGAACACAAGAAAAATTTAATTAGGCTTGTAAATTTGAGATTGACCGGAACTTGACCGAACCGGAACCGGAAGTAGAATTAAATACATACAAATTTTATGTAAGATAAAATTGATAGACAGACAGACGAACTTTGCTGGCTGGCCTTGCCTAAATAAACTAAAACAATTTGACGTTCCAAGCTGGAAATCTCGTGACCAAGAGTCCAACCTTTTCCAAACGCTCGGCTCCATTTCCCCCCATCAATTCTGCACTCATTTCAATTTGCTCCAAGTGTGGACAATGTTGTGCCAACCAGTTGAAGCATAAAAGGTCTGGGGAAAAAGCCTTTTGCCCAACGCTTTCGAATTCGAATCTTATCTTCTTCACATCTGTACGTATAAACCAACACCAAAACCAACGATTAGTTTTCGCAAATTATTTACGGAAATTATTTTCGCAAGAATAAATATGCATGCGACGTACATTACAAAACAGAACAGAGCACATTCAGCACATGTACATATTAGTGCAGACTTACCGGTCATTTTGTTGGCAAAGTTAGGTCCTCCGAGCACGTTTCTCAAAAAGTAGTCTGGATGATATCCGATCATCTCGAATCCCTCGACGCCACAGACTAACTCCGACTCAAGAATCGTCTTGATCAATTCCTCAATCTCTTCAGTGTCTGGACTGTTTAGCCAAAAATTACGGACGGTGAGGTTGACCATGTTGGGAAATATTTGAGCAACGAGGTCCAGGTACGCTTGGGGTGTCATCTTCAATTTATGCTCACAGCTGGCCGGCTGGCAAAGACCCTCACAGTCGTCGTAGCAGCCTTCCCAAGTCATCCGTTTTTCGCCAAACAGGTCAGGAAGGACGGCCAAGGTGAGTTTCCGCACAGTTGGAAACGTTGTCGAGGGGAGGAACACGTGCTCGGCAGAGCGTGGTCTTGGCGGCGGAGTCACAAGCATGCAGCCGACTGGGATTTCGACAGAGCTCAAGTTTGGAAACGTTCCTTGACTCAAGTTGAATTCTTGGGGATCAACAAAGGACGGGAATTGCATGCCATGGAACGTAGTGAGACACAGGTGCTCAAGTTGAGGGAGGGAAGGGAATCGGAGCGGAGTCGCCCTCCTTCGGGCCAACCTCACCGTGAGTGACTTGAGGGTTTTGGAAAACATTCGCAAAGTGTCTGCCACGGCTCTCATTTCTTCCTCCCCGAACCCAAAAAAAGCACTGAAGGCAAAGGTTTCCAAAATGGGCTGGAATTGACTGGCTCGAATGTTGGCCAGAAACTGGGCTGGGCAGTACAACGGGGCCAGTGCGTAAAATGTTTTGAGAGTGTTGACTGCTGCTGGCGGTTGTTTGGGCCAGTAATTGAACAATGTTCCCCAACTTGAGGTTAAATCCAGCGTTTCCAAATTATGTGAGTTTTCGATCAACACTGACTCCATGGTTTCGTCGTCGTTGTGGTCGCCGTTTTCATCTTCGTCATCGTCGTCATCGTCATCTTCGTCATCGTCATGACTGTCGTCGTCGTCCCCGCCATCCACTGACGTCTCGATCTGAAGCTCCTTCAGATTTGGAAGCAGGACTGGGTCCTTTCGAAGGATTTCCACAGTTTCACGAAGACCCAGACTTGGTGATGCACAGAAGAACAACTCAAACTTTTTCAGGTGTTGAGAAATTTGTCCAAGGAATTTGTTGAAAGCCACAAGCCCTCTAGCCTCACACAGATCGTAGTGCACTTGGTACTCAGGAACGCAGTCTGGGCCACAAATGTCCATGAGCCGCGCAACGTGTCGCCCCATCGTGTGGAATTCAGCTACGCATTTGTCAGAATTTTTCTCCGTCCCGAATACCACCTGGTCGAGATGAAACGGAAGAATCAATTGACCTTGGTGACTTCCAAACTGAATGGCTTTTCGAAGGTCTGAAGGCTCAACGGTTTTCCGGAACCTGGATTTTCGGAGGAGAGCCAAACACTCGGCATTCCATGAGCGACTCACCAGTCGACAGTTGAGGAGGGCTGACACGTCATCTAATTTGGACAAAATGATCGTAATCACCTGAAAATAAAAAAAATCAATCGTCAACAAAAAATTAGATCAACTTTTCCACTTCAGTGCCGAACTCTAGGTGCTAGACTAGGTACCAATTTTAATACCAACCTCTGGAGGTAGGACTAGGACTGCAGGATTTGGATTCATCTTAATAATTCCTCCGACTCGCCTTCAACTTGTGAGTGACTGGCGTAAAATCGGGCGTCGCGTGACCCGTGAAGGGTCAAGTTCTCAAATTGTCTTTGTCTTGTCGGTGCGGTGCTGGAAATTGCTGGATTGTGAGATTCCGTTCTGACTGGCACTGCACTGCACTGCACTGACTGAGACGGCTAGCTGTTCTAACCAACGTCAAAAGCAAACACAGGAAAATTAGAATTTAGAATTGTGTAAATTAATTAATTAGAGAAAATGTCACGCTTGATTAAAATTAATTAATTGAAATTAATTAAAACTGGAAGTTGAGCTGGGACAAAACTGGGACTGGAGCCGCGCCGCGAGTAGGAAAAACTGGGACAAAACTGATGACTGACTGGAGTTGAAATTTGAACTGTCTGGAAAAAAATTGATGACTTTAGGTGGGACAAATCCTGGAACTGGACCACTGGTCAAAAATTTTGACTCAAAATCCAGCTCAATTTTGGACTTTTTTTAAAAAAAACTTACTTGCCTTTGTGTGTTGCTGCTCTGCTCTGCTCTGCATGCACTGGGCAAAACCGGGACCGGAAATGGAAGCTGGAACTGGATCCGAAAATCCGAAAAATCCGAATCTGGGGCTGGGGCTGTGTGCTGACTGAACTGAACTGAAATGATTGGGACGGAAGGTGAGAGTCAAGTCAAGTCAAAGTCAAGTCCAATCTTGTCTGATTTTTCTTTGTCTCCTTTGTCTCGTCTGCCTCTGCCACTGCACTGCACTGCACTGCTTCTCTGCCTCCAAACATAGTTGTCCGCACTCCGGAGTGCGGATGGCGGAAGGCTCGGAAGGCCCTTCCAGCCTTCTTATGAAGGCGAGTGCGGATTGCGAAGGCAAGACTTTTTTGGAGTGCGGAGTGCGGAAGGCGGAAGGCGAGTGCGGAGTGCGAAGGCGAGTGCGAAGGCAAGACTTTTTCGGAGTGCGGAGTGCGGAAGGCAAAAAGGAGTGCGGAGTGCGGAGTGCTGGCAGCCTTCCGGAAGGCTATGCTTTA
>JAQGCM010002930.1:0-10062 GCA_034699705.1 Hymenaphorura dentifera
AATCAATGACAGACAGGGGAGATGGTCGACTATCCTTCTCTATCTGGCCGAAGGTCATAGATTTTTCTTTTCTATGGCGGCCCAGGTGAGTTAATTGGCCTCCCTACTCAAGATTCGGACTAAATTACAACAATTGTTTACCTTGACCTTTGCCGCCCGTCTTGGCGTTGCCGATTCAGTTTTACCCGCCAATGACTCCGGCGCCAACATCCTACCTTGCATATATTCTTCAGCCAATCTCAACCAATTGGCCTTCTCACCACTCCTCATCCCCTCCCAAAGTTTATTGACTCTGGCTTGACTTTTTGTACTTTGCCTTGGGCTTGGTTGATTGAAGAGAAGATTATTAACTCCATACAAGTTTACTTCGAAAAGATCCACACCGTGCAAATGAACTTCGGCCAATTCCAGCCATTTATTTTTGTCTCTAATGTCCAACTTGTTCCACAAGTCAGTGACATGTTCATTTGGAATTGGGCGTGAGGTTGGGTCAATCAGGGGCCACCGACTCACTCCTCCAGGAATGACGACGTCAATTGTACAGAGCTTCAAGGCTGTCCCACAAATTTGTTCAACCTGGGCAGGCAAGGGTGCAAATTGCTTTTTACATAAGAGTAGAAATTGAAATTGACGACTCAAATTTGGGGTAATGTGGGAGCTCAAAAAACTTTATAAGAATGATTGGACAATCAGAAAGTTTACCGTAAACGTGACATCATGGTCGAAAAATTTGACCGACGGCGTTGGTCCGCTGCTAGTCTGCGATTGAGCAGCACCAAACGGCGACGTTGGGGCCAACGGTAGTCTCCGAGCTTGAGCCGTTGCCGATGACGACGGTGAGGCCGACGGGCCGACAGGGAACATTAAATTATTGTTTCTAGTCCCAACCTCAACCTCAAGCCCACACTCACTATTATCATCAAGATTATTCAAATTTACATGTTTAGATTTCCCCCCAATTTTAGCAACTGCCGACGTCTTCTCTTCTCGACCACCAAGTAAAAGTTTCTCAGCAGTTCTCATCCACTTTTCTTTGCCTTCAGCGTTCATCTCTGTCCACAATTTATTCACCAGTTTGTTTGAAATGTTTGGATTCGGAGTCGTAGAGGTTGAGGAGGTTGGGACTTCATCGAGACGGTGACGGTCGTCGTCGTTGGCTCTGTCTCGAAGCAGATTGTCTTTAAAAAGTTCTAGAGCGGCGCTCACCAGACTCAAGTGCTGTAATGATGAATTACAGTACAGTACGGTTCAGACATACATACAAGTGTTCCACAAGCACGGAATTTATTTTTACCCTAATTTTAGTTCCTGTTTTTGCTTTCGTCACGGTTGGGATGAGGGCCGCCAATGGCTTCAATAAAATCTCTTGCTCCTTTCCAACGTCATTCATTGGTGGTGGTACTGGGGCTAGGAGCACAGCCTCAGCCTCAGCCTCAGCCTTGTTGTTGGCACCACGAGCACGCATTGTTTTTTTGATCTGCGGCTGCTGCTGTGGCAGTCTTGGTCCTGGTCCCGGTCCTGAGCGTGGCGGAGCTGACCTCTCGCCTTGTGTTTTCTCCAATGACAAGAGGTGAGGCCACCCACCGCCCAAATATTCTTCGGCCATTCTCAACCACTCGGCCCTCTCAGCCCCCTTCATCCATTTCCAAAGTTGAGTGACTTGACTCTCGTCACTTTGCTTGCTTTGAGTTTGGGTCAGTGAGGTGAGGACGATTGACTCCAATCACGTTCACGTTGTTGGCTCTAAAGAAATCTTCACCGTGCAAATGGACTTGAGCCAACTCAAGCCAACGAGTCTTGTCGCTACTCCTCAACTGAGTCCACAACACTCTTGCTTCTGCTCCTGCTCCTGCTCCAATATTGACTAAGTCAACTTGATAGAGCTCAAAGGCTGTCGACTCAATTTGTCCAACCTGCATGGATGACGATGATAAAATGTGACAGAAATTGATTCACGACTCAACTTCAAATTCAAACTTTTAAAGCCAGCCAGAGGGAAATTTCCGAATAAATAGCTCGTAAGATAAGATTGAAAGTGAAACAAAAAGATTTTTTTTTACCGTAAACGTCACGTCATGTGACTTGTAAAATTCTGCCGAGGCCTCCGGCGGAATTTTCAAAAGTTCATATGGAGATTTTCCCAGAATTTGAGCCTCTAATTCGTTGAGATTCTTCTCGCGCCCACCAATCAAAAGTTTCTCAGCAGTTCTCATCCACATTTCCTTTTGCCTAACTTTCATCTGGGCCCATAATTCATGCAATTGTTTGTTTGAAGTGTTTGTAGTTCGCAGTTGATTGTCTGAATAGTGATTCTGGAAAAGTACTAGAGCCGCTTTCACCAGACTTGCGTGCTGCAATGCAATGAAATATACAGAGTGAATCAAAACAATCAAAAGTAATAGAACTACTTCCTTTCAATGTAGCGGGCAAACTGTTTTACCGGGTTTTCGCCCGTTTTTTTTTCTAAATTCGTATATAAAATTAGATTGAATTTATATAAAGGATGTCCGATAAATCACCGCACTAGCTTCAAAATGACCTCATTTCTAAACTAAGAGTTCAAATTTCACAAAATAACTAACAATGCAATGCTTAGGACCTACTGGTATTGGAAATGTCACACATAGCCCTCCTAACTCCTTTGTGGCCGATTCCTCATATCGTCCTCCTAGCTTTCTCCATAAGGCCAATTCCCTCTCCGCGGGCCAGGCCTCTGGCTATTTTCTTTTGTATATGAGCTTGAATCCATGAAAGTTTTCGGGCTCTTTTTTTCGTATTGACTATATTTGTTTACAAATTGCCCAAAAAGTTTGAATTCCTCGAACCTAGGATATGTTTGGGGGGTTGTCCTGCTTTTGTATAAATGCGATGCTTTCTCCGGTCCGGTAGCCCTTCACTAATTGGCATACTGGGACAAAGCAAGGTCAGGACAAAACAAAACTTCATCAATTTTATGATGCCCACACGTGAAGGGAACTAGCCGTGCCTTCAAACATTCCTTGAAAAAGATTTGTCCCGTCATAGTTGCCTCGGATATGTAAGGGTCCGAAACCTTGCCATTTTCGTCTGTGGCCTTCCATACCAAAAATTTTTGGGGGAATTTTGTATCTGTTTTAAATTGGGCTTCGTATTTCGCTTCACTGGTGTCCTGAGTGTAAGAAAATTTCCTTCCCGGAAGTTGGGAAGGGTCAAATGTCACAAAAGTCTCGTCATCAATGATGAGGACTTTCTCCGAGACTTTTTTGTTGATTTTGCGAAGTCCTGTCTTTGCCCGTTGCTCTTGACATTTGAGGCACTTCGGGGACTTCTTATATGCCCTAGCCTTGATCCCTAGTTCATGTACTTTAACGCGAGACACTGTTGACCTAGGGATCTGCAGCTTTCTCGACGCCATGCGGACTGATGTGGTTGGGGACCTGGTGAAAGTCACTTTCACTCGTGCCACATTTCTCAGGGTCGATACTGAGACTGGGGGACGCGAAATTTTTTTGTTCTCCACCTCACCAGTTTCGTTAAACCTTATTATAATATTTTAAATTGTCCTTTTGCTCTTTCCTTCAACAATGAAATGGTCAACAGTCGATTTCTTGTCCGAACCACTCACTTTTTGGTAGTAGTGCGCAACGCGTTTTACAAAATCCTGGTTTTCTTTTCGTCCCATTTTTTTATTGTTAGGAATTTTGACCTAAAATTTTTACCACTAAATATCTGAGCTGCGAGCTTTCCAGAAATATTTTCCCATCAATTTAATCCCCTCCAGATTTTTTTGGCAGCCGATCAAATCTAGTGCGGTTATTTATCGGACGCGCTTTAACATAAAAATTTGATTTGAATTTTTTTCGTAACTTCGTTTTTTTTTACATTTCGATTTCGAAAAGTACTTTTCATGGCGGCAAATGGATAATAATTCTTACGACATTTATTTGTAACTAACCCACAACGACCATTGTTGAATTTCATCACATTTGAACAAATTAGTTAGTGGTCAAAAAACCGCTTTTTCAGCTGGTTGGCAGGAAGGAGGGTGCTCTAATTGTTTTGCGATGAGAAGAGAACCAATAAATTTTCTTAAAATTTGTGAGTATTGAATTTGAGCGTATGCGGGAAGGGCCAACGTTTATTATAAAATTTGTTGATTCTTTTCAGAATTCAATCTAATTTTTTAGACGAATTTAGAAAAAAACGAAAGAAAATCGGTCAAGTCAAACCGTACGTACGCCCGCAATGTTGAATTGAAGTTGTTTCATTTTTTTGACTCACCCTGTGCTGTGTAGACAATAAGAGCCAAACAAAAATTTGGAGGTAGACGATCACAAACTTACCTTAATCTTTCCTGTTTTTACTTTTGTGACTGTTGGCAACACTCCTGACGGTTTCAATATAATCTGCTGATTCTTGCTAATTTCATTCGGGGATGGTAGAACTAGCGGTCCCGGCACCGGCACCGCGTTGCTCTCTCGCACTACTCGCACCTGCATCTCAGCCAGAGCTCTGGCTGCCCACTTTTCCTTGTCAGCCTTGCTCAACTTTTTCCACAGTCGACTAGCCTGTTTGTTAGAATCCATGTTCAAGTTCGGGTCAAGAAGACCTCGGTTGACCGTGAGCACGTTCGCATTGAAAATTTGCTCAGCGGCAATCATCAAATTGTCCGGCTGTTGAAAATTTAAAAAAAAAAACAATGCATGCATTATTGAACAAATATTAAAGCAAATTTTTGCATGCAAACTGCCAAGACAGTCCCACGGGGGGACGGTCTTGTTAATTTGGACCTTGGATGGCAACCATAATGAAACTATAATTTTGAAGACTACTTTTTGTGCACTACATTGACCTCTACATTCAATGCTGAGCAAAACGAAATTTTCTTAGCTCCAAATAGAATCAAAGATATTTGACTTTTTGAAAAAATTCCATTCTGTCACCCAAACAAATTATATTGTTCCAATCAACATTTTCAACTATCATGCGTTTCTTGACATCAGTATTGCTCAAAATTGAATGCAAAATTCTATTTGTTGTACAAAAATGCAAAAGTTTAGAATCTTAATTTTGATTTGGTTGTCATCCAAATTCAAATCAACAAAACTGTCGGTCTCGTAGGACCGACTGTCTTGACCAAAATCAGCTAGTGGACCCACTATGTAAGCTGCACGAAGGATAACAATAAATAAGCTACCGTTGTCTAGGCATTGTGCACTGCACTGCTTGCTTAATTAAATTTGATCTAATTGATTACCTCGTTGACTGGCACTACCAATAAGCCCTTGCTAGCTTGACTAACTTTATCCTCCACAGCCTTAAACATAGTAAAGAAGACAGACAAGGCGACAGTGCAGTGCAGTCGCAGTAGATTGACTGATTTTGACTGAAATTCAGGCAAAGTCCAGTCCTACGAATTTTGTAAATTTACTTAGAACATAATTATTCAAAATTGGAAGATTTTGCCCCGGCCGGGCTACGAGGTCTGAATATATGTATGAATGAATGAGAGACTGGTCGGGCTCGGGCTCGGGGGTAGCAGGAGACTAAGCAAAGCATTTGTTTATTGTAGTAGTGCCGTGCTTGCTGAGCTGAGTCCGTATTTCCGAATTTCAATTTAACTGGTTGTAATGAGTCACTTTGGTATATTATTATAAATCATTTTGTAATTTATTTATGTATGTATATATCAATTAAATTTTTGAACCATTGTTGCTATTCTTACCAATATTGTTGCCTTATATTTGCAATTTGCAAACTAAAATTTAAAAGTAGATCGGTGGCGGTGGCAGTGGCAGTGGGAGGGGAAGGAAGCCCTCATTCAGTCAACCGTTCGTCACCGAAATTTAGAGTACAGTAAGTCACCGCATTTTCTCTTATCTTATAGATACTCTTAAACCTTAAAATTTTGGGGTCCACCGTCCACCATTTCAGGCAGATCACCGTCACCGTCACAGTCACGGTCTGGATTTTTATTGGTTCTCGTTCTTATGATTTTTTATGTTTAATACGATCTTGAAATTGTCATTCAGCTGTCAGTCAGTCAGTGCAGTAATCAATCCAATCGGTAGGCTGCGGCCAGTCCAGTCACCAGTGACTTGGCCAAGACCACATCACCTTGACTGCTCAACCTGACCCGTAGGCAAGTGCTGGTTGGGTCAATGTAACAATTGGAACTACAGCCAGCTGGACTGGCTGGAGCTGGAGGTAAGACTACGTGCACGTGCGTGCGAGTTTCAAACAGAGATTCTCAACCAGCTCCTCAAATTGCGACGGCCTAGACGACGGGGTCACAAGTCACACAGTCATCATCAACCTCCATTGTCCATTGTTGTAATTTCTCCGAAATACAAAATTGTTAATGGTAATTAAAGATTTAATTTTTCAGCTCGGGTGGACACGAACAGTGCAATAAATCGTGCAAATGCTAAATTATATGTTTGTTTTTTTTACATAAATTCAGAGTCAAAGCTCAAGTGAGGATGCTGACCCGTTAGGTTCAGAACCTGAAACCGAACAAGGCAACTTTGGCTGGGAAGAAGTTGACGTCAAACTTGACGTCACCCCTCCTGGGCCTAGGCCGAACAGTCCTCCTCACTACCTCCAAACGCAGTTCCGAGTCGTAGAAGAGATTGACCTAAAGTTTTCCACCACTGCTGCAGACTGTGAATTTGAAGACGTAGCTGAAACTGAAGCTGAGCCTGAGCCTAAGCCCGTTGACCCAGACCGTATTTGGGGTTTTTCGAGTCCGAGAAGGAACGGCGAACACGATAGCGGCGGCACTCACAAAATTCGGGCACAATGGCCCGGGTCCGGCTACCTTTGTTCCATTTGCAAGCGCCCATGTCCGACGTCCGGCGAGTACAGCCGACACTCGAGAACTCACCTTCTCGACCCAATCAAATGCGACGTTGACAATTGTTCCTCCTATTTCCCGACCGACTCGGTTCTGGAGGTTCACAAGAAAACTGTTCACAGGAAAACCGAAACGGAGGATTTGAGCTCCAAATTGAACGCGAACCCTACTCGTAATTACCTAGAGCCAGACTTGCCAGACTTCCAAACGGTTCAAATTGAAGAGGAGGTTGAGCTAAAGTTTTGCCCGCAAGACGTGGAGGTTGTGCCGTTGACCTCTCGAAATACCGCCTCCGGAGAAATTACTGGCGACGGTCCAACCGCAACCACAATCTGCTGCGTCCATTGCTCCGAGTCCTTTGACGACTTTGACGGTTTCATTGAGCACACTAGAACAGAACATTTTCCGATTCGGTGCCGGTGTCCGTTTCCCGGGTGCAATCAGTCCTTCCCGCAAGCCCGTAACCTTGAAATCCACATCAACACACACACGGGTGAGCGCCCGTTTAGTTGTGACAGTTGTGAGAAGTCTTACTCAACGCCAGGCGCTCTGAACCGCCACGAAAAAGTTCATCATACTCACTTGTTCAAATGTGGGAGGGGTGAGTGTCCAGCCATTTTCCACTCCAAACGTGAATGGACCACACATCCACAAACAGATAACTGACGTGACGAAAAGCGCGGAAAGTGGTGAAAAACTGATCAAAGTCTTTGTCAAGCCTCAATAGTTCAATTTCTGAACGCAATAAAAAAAAAGTTGCAGTTTTTATATTGGTTTCTATGCATTTCATGGATTATTTTAAATTATTTATTTACAATTATAATTACGTCGCGTCGTCTCATTTTTTGAACATTTTCCTCAATTACGCAAACTGCAATCAATCATCAATTTGGTTAATTATAATTTTTGCAACGATTTTTTGCTAGTTAGTTTTCTGGAGTAGAGTTCCGTGTGAAGTGCGAACACTAAGCACCAATTCAAACCAATAATGCAATGCAATTACAAATTCTCAGCTTCAGTTTTCTTTCCCGACACCGACCACCATCACCGGGACTTTCAATTTGCTAAATTTTGAACAAAAATTTCTTAATTTTTTGAAACTAAACTTTGAGCAATCCATTGTATTCTTGACAATTCAGCCAACCACTTTGAAGTAAAGGCCAGCCAACAGCCAAACGCATCGTCTGTCACCGGGACCGGATGTTGAGTAAGTCACAAATTTCATGCATGCAATTTTGCGAATTATCAATCAGCAGTCACTTAGTCAGTACACAAGCATGCTGCACTTAAGGTAGTCTGGCCATCCTTTCACACACGTTGGTCCTTCCGATTTTTTAAAATTGATGAATTTGCAAATTTTTTCCGTTTGGCCTTACAGTAGTCGGCCGTTGACGTTTGTCGTCGGTCAGTTCTGGACTGGAAGATAGTGGCCAACAACAAGGAAGAGAGTGAGTGACCAGACCAGACCCGGGAGGCAGGCCAGAATTAATTGCCAACAAGGAAAGTCAAAGTGGACATGGCCGGTGCCTTTTATGCTCGAAGCATTTGAATGAACCAATGACAACTATAACAGCTACGGCTACGCCCGTCCTCCTCGTCAACCCTTTCAAGGGTAGTTCAGCCCCTCCCGCCTCAGCAGAAGTCATTCAAACTTTTTGCAAAGTCTTGGCCCTTCGCCTTGACTCTTGCGCCGTGAGTGACTATGGACAACCGCACATCACTTACTGCTCAACCTGCCCATACCCAAGTCCTCAATAAACTTCATTCTTGTGTTCAACAATTGGAATCTCTGGAGGTTAAAAAAATGCAGCAAGCTGCAAAGAATAAGGCCCAAGCGAAAGATCATAGAAGTATGTCCAAGAAATGAACGAAAAAATAGTTGACTGGAAATAGTTTGTAACAAACGGTAGTGAAACGTGATTTTGAAAATTTTGCATGCAAAATGGAAGGGAAGAAGTGTTTAAATTCAGTGTTAACAAAGCTGTGTTGTTGGGGGTGCATGAAGTCAGAAGTCGAAACACAAATGCAAATACAGTTACAGCTACAATTCAATTTTTGTGAAGTTTACTCGAATAAAGTTTACTCGAAAATGTAGCGTCAGAGTTTTCCGAGAATTTACACGAAGGACGTCAATTGCTTTAACTTAAAGCCAGCACAAACCTCGACGTTGTGCAATCGAATTATTTCTTGAATTTTAAAGAATTGACGTCACCACAATAATGCCATTCCGCTTGTGAGACTTGCAACCAACGATCAAACCAATTTTTCTCGATAACGTAGACTCAGAAAGAACTAATAATTATCACAATCAAAGGCAATTGGTTGTACTTCAAGCCGATTCAAACGTCGGCTTTCGACATTCAGGTTTGAATTTATTTCAGAATTTACGAAATTTTGCATGACGCCTGCACTTACTGCATGCACGCAAAAACCATAATTGTTCAAACAAACTTTTCTCGAAAATATAGCTGCAAAATATTCTCAAATTTTTCACAAGCAAAGCCCATTAGTTGTACTTGAAGTCAATACAAAAGTCGGCGTTCGACATCCAGGTGTGAATTTGTTTCAGATTTTTTTCCGATTTGGCTTTTTTCGGTCTGCGTTTTGCATCTCATCGCAAGTTCGGTTGCCTTCCTTGCTTAGGCATTTAAAAATCCCGAAATCACTTTTTCTTAAAGACAGCTCAATAGTTGAACGTCAGTGAAACGTTTGAAAAATTTTGCTTTCAAAATGCAGGGGAAGAAGTGTTTAGATTCCGTGTTCAACAAAGAAGTTGTGTTGTTAGGGTGCATGAAATCAGAATTCGAAACACAAATGTAAAGCCAATGGAAGCACAATCAAATTTGTGAATTTTGTTGTCAACGTGGCCAAAGTCATAACATGCTGTTTACATCATAATACGCAAAGATTCAGATGGAAGCAGGGTCAAAGTTATTTACAAAGTGTAGAAATTTTGAAACTGTCAATTGAAGGGTCCAGCGACACTAAATCAAAAATCCTACTTCAAAAGGCACATACATCTACGGACCCTCCGGAGTAGTTTAAGACCATTTTCGGCAAAATCCGTTACAAACCGTGGGAGCAGGGCCGCGAACAAGCTCCGAAGCCAAAGCACAATGTGCAACAATCAAATCGAATCACAGGCATTCGTAGCTTCCTATATAAGCTATCTGCTTCGTACTCATTGCAACCATATTTGCTGCAAGTAGATCCCATTTATATAACTA
>JAQGCM010002931.1:0-10061 GCA_034699705.1 Hymenaphorura dentifera
TTAATGTATTTACTAAAAGAAAAAAATTATTCGGGACAAATCGGTGTGTTACACCTGGGGTACCTCCCTCGTTAGAACTATGTATGTACTCCCAATAGGAAATCTTAGAAATTTTTGGCACAAATAAGAGCTGGAAACTTAGCTAAGATTTTGGAGTTCTTGCATTGCATTGCAGTAGAACCTAATGAGCAAAGTAGCCAGCCAGGCACGTGTCGCGTGGTGTCGTTCAAGGGAAATTTAGTTTGTGCAAAAAAAATTCTCATACATTTTTGAGCAATTCGTTTACTTTTTACTTTTTTTATTTAGTAAATCTGTGACAAGATGACTTATTGCATGCTGCTGCTGCTCCTGCTCAACTTTTTGCAAACAAATTATCTTTGCAAAAGAAATGAGTAAGTTGAGCAGTCGTGAGCCTCATTAGTAATTTAAGTAGCCCTACCTTTATTCTTCCCGTTTCGGTTTCACGTTTCACGTCCTGCGTTACGTCGAAATCACGCGCAGAATTCACGCGTCAAGTCGACTCATTTATACTTCCAGTTTCACGGCCGTGAAATTTTCACGGTCACGTCACGTTCACGTCGATTTCAAGTAGAGCACCCGCGTACTTGTCACGTTTCACGCAAACGTGACGACGTGAAGCGTGATTTGAAGTAAAAAAAAAAAACGTAGTTTTTATAGTCCGATTCTTTTGCGCCGCAGCACCATCAGACTCTCATGTTACGCTTTCTTTCTTTCTCTGTGTGACATTCGATTTTAGTTATTTTTTGCCAGCCATTGAGTAGTGCCGCAGCTGCCTGGGAATGTTGCCCAGAGGAAGGCGGAAAAATTACCTAAGTACAAAAAACGCTCTTCCACAAAAAACTAAAATCGAAGGAAGCCGCGACCAGGGATCGAACCCTGCATAGTGGGGAGCGTGATTTGAAGTATAAAGTGGTGAGCGTGAAACTGAATCACGCCGCCATCACGCCAAAATCACGCAGCTCGACCGCGTGAAGCGTGATTTGAAGTATAAACGGCAATCACGTCGACGGCGACGTGAAACTTAGCGTGAAACGTGACAAAAAATGGAAGTATAAACGTAGGGTAAGTCAGTCAGTCGAATTTCATGAGCTAAGGCTAAGGAAAAATGACAGGATAAGGATTGGAGCAACTTTTGCCAAAAAGAAATTCGGAAACTAACAACTAGCCGCGTACATAAACTTTTCTATTTGCTAAAATTGAGAAACGCAAATAATCCGAGTTTTTATTTGAGCCCAAATCCCAAGTTTACTCCCTTTAAATTTTCTAAGATCTGTTCGATTTGAATTACGAATGATTTACAACTTGTAATAAAATTAATTCAGCGACGAATCAACGGCGCTGACCTATCATTGCAGTAGACTTTTTTGAGGTCTGTTCCTTGCTCAATTTCTCTCAACAGGGCGACAATGTTCGGTTTTCTCGGCCCAGGATACTTGAGTAGATGAATTTTTGCAAACTTGTCCAGAACTGGGCTCGTGCCGGAAGCATCCGCTGTGTTCAAAGAATTAATTAAATTCTTAATTTAGTTCAATTCTTAATTATTCAGTTTAGTTAGATATTTTGAAATTAAAATTAAAGCTGAAGTTACCCTCCTGAGGCGGCAAGGCAGGAGGTGGGGGTGGGCGCGGAGGAGGAGTTGCCTCTGAAGGGGGCGGAGCTCGGACTGCCGCTGGGGGAGGAGTCTGCGGCTGGACTTCCAAATTTGATTGGCTGCTCGGTTCAGCTGCAGGTCCTCCTGATCTCCAGAACGGTTGCTTCGGAGGTTCAAAGTACGTGAAGGGTGTCGGGGGTTTTGAGCTCGGGATTTGAAATACCCGCTCTTTTGAAGAACCCGGTTCCTGCTGCCTGAGGGGCTGATTTGAAGTGGGCGGGGCCGCGGCGGCTGTTTGGCTCATTCTGATTGGCTGCTGGGTGGTCGCTGGGGAGGAGTTTGGGATTGTTGGCTGCAATTCTTGGACGGCATGACCTTGACCTTGACCTTGACCTAGATCAAGTTTTACTGTTGACATCTGCTGCACCGGCGGCGGAGTGACCTTGACATTTTGTTCCTGCTGCTGACCTTGACCTTGATCAGCAGGCGAGGAATTCAAAATTTCAAATGGACTATCTGGGTGGCCAAGCAGATTAGATCTTAAAAGATTAACTTTCTGCACCCAAGGCGGTATCGATTGGCTTGGAACAGGTTTGTAGATAAACGCAGGGCCAGGGCCCCTGCTGCGAGAGTCCTCGAACGAAGGCTGCTGCTGCTGCTCCAGGATTGGTCGGTTTTCGGCTACCCGGGTGCGGGTGACAGACTCGGTTTTCCCGACGGGTTCCGGTTCCGGTTCCGGTTTTGGTAGTGGAGTGATTTGGATTGCTTTCCCTATTGGCTGCTGCAATGGCGCTTGAGTAAGAGGGGCGAAAAAGGCTCTTCGTTTTTCTGCTTGGGCTTGGGAAATTCCGGGCATTCCAGCGCCGCCGTTGTTTCCGATTGGTTGTTGATTTTGATTTTCGAGTGGGGCGGAATTCGGTGTTCCGATTGGTTGTTGATTTTCGACTGGGACAAAATTCGGGGTTCCAATTGGTTGCTGATTTTCGACGCCAGGCCGTCGCCTTGCCCATTCCGGCAGGGGTTCGGACGCAGTTGATTTCTTTTCCAAAAAAGGAGGTGTGGACACAGGTTTTCGGGGCAACTTCGTCCAAGGAGCCGCTGCTGCTGCGGAAGGGTCACCCATTGTTCTGGCTTTCGGACAAGTTTCACGATTTGTGACCCGATTCTTCTTCACGAAAAGTTGCAGAAACACCGAAAAATCGGATAAATATTCGTGATCCGATCTGAATGTTTAGACCAACGACCAAACCAAAACTGATGAATGAATGAACGGAATGGAAATATATGAAACTCAGGCGGGTCCGGGTAGATTTTTTAGAATTTGTAGGTGGAGAGGACAGAGGAGTAGTGCCAAGTGCGAACTGAAAAGGTTGCAAAGAGCTTGCAAGTAAGACATGGAAAGCCAGTCAGTTGTGTAACGGAATGTCGAGGCATGCATGCATGGCCTGGAATGGTCGTGTTTCTATTTTTAACCAAGTTTTGAATTTTGCATTTCTGCACTCAAGACTACGCTACGTACGTACGTACGTAAGCTGAACAAGAGGAGGTAGTGCTCCGCTCCGCACCGGGTCCGGGTCCGGTTTCAAAATGCACCAACCAAGTTCAAGTTCGTGTCCTGCGTACACTTCGCCGTATTCAAGTCCAGGTTCAAGTTCGTGTCCTTCCAAGGACCTGACATGACCGGTGCCGTGCGGAGCACTAAAATCGGCAGTTTAGGTTGTGGTCGAGACGAGAGAAGCGGACGGATCGGATGGATTGACAGCCTGTTGCTTCATGGGCTTATTCCTCGCGTTGAGCTTGGACTGCTTGTAGTCTTGTAACTTGTGTGGTTGGAAAAGCGGGTAACACGCTACCCACACTTTTTACTCCCGATACCCGCGCTACCCGCTCTGCCTCTTCGCACCGAAAATCGCAAAGTCAGTCAGAGTCAGAGTGTAAGGCTGAAACTTTGCATGCAGTCGATGCATGCACTGCGACTGCACTTTGGCCGGCCACTAATGGACTGGACGTTTGTCGACTAATTTGACGACTTGGCTACCCGGACTAGCCTACCCTAGCTTAATAAAATGCCCGAATCCGCCGTCTACCCGTCTGAGTCTCGTCCACTAATGAATCCATTAGTGCTTTGAGTCGTGCATTTTGCATGACCAAAGTGCACTTTGCAAGTCATTTTTGCAAATTTGCTAGTCGGCTACTCAGATGCCCTGCCCGACTGCTCTCCCTGATACCCGGGTAGCCAGCTCTCGTCTCAAAGTCAAATCGATGGGCTAAAATCGGTCCAAAGACTAAAGACTAAAAAAGGCTGGCCCAAGATTAAAAATGCATTAGCTAAGCTGCAAAGCAAAATGATAAATTTGACCGATAAATTGAACATGTATGGACGGACTCAGGGCCCGAAATTGCAAAATTACAGAGGGGTTGACTCTGAGCTAACCTGGGCCTCCTTTCACAAAATCGAATTAAGCAGTCAGTTGGTCAAAACCGATTTTTCAGTAGAGAAAGGCGAAACAAAAATTCGACTCAGTCAGGAATCAATCCGCCCGCTTCTCCACAGCAACTCATTTTTGGGTGTATTTTTTCGGTTGACTTACATACATGTCTCTGAATATCCGAAAAATCCGAATCATACTAGAACGCACCTGCCGTGCCATGAAATTCATTGATCCCGCACCGAATTCTACTCTGCGCTCAGCACCCGGGCATCGGCAGGCAGCTCCGCAAAAGTCCATAAATCTATTTTGGTGTGTCTTGACATGAGTATGTCAGAGCAAATTGCAAAAGCAAAAGCATAATGCAAAATGCAAATAGACATTTTCCTCCGCAGCTCTAATATGGCTCGTCGCTGCTCCACAATGACAATTTTTTATGCATTTCCGATGCTTAAATGGAAAGCCCTTCGAGTGGAATGACAAAGCTCAGCCTCAGCCTTGACAAGGTTTCTGCAACTTTTCAGTGAAAGAGTTGAAAAGTGAAATATTTCAATTTGACTAAACTCTCTCATGAGCAGCGGCGTGACTTTGAACATTTTTGAGGATTTTGAAACCAAACAGTGGAATATTTTGATGGCTGTAGAGCTGGAGCTGGAGACTAGTGAAATATTTTGGAAACCTTGATATGAATGCAAGCCAGCATGTATGCATCCAGGAGAAATCCAGATAATCGACTCTGGCTTTAGGACCCACTATTTCTGTGGATTTTTCACCGGAGTCGCTCACACCTGTGCGTGGTTTCTGGAGTCGAGTTCCAGGCATAGTTCAACCTGAGCTGAAATGCTTTTCGGATTCATTGCCTTCAATGGCTTTGGCCAACAGGGAGTTGGGGCAACTTGACGTAAAACTAAAGCTTGGGACGACATAACACGGTAAAATAACGTGACGAACCAAGGCAAAAATTACGTTTACGTCATTCGCTTTAGTTGCCAAAAGTCAAGTTGCCCCAACTCTCTAATATTTTTTGTACGACGAGGGAATGTCACGAGCTGTTACTCGTAGATCGAAGGGCAGCTAACCTCAGCCTTCTAATCCCGGCATCCGTTGAGGTTTTGTGCAAAAAAAAAAAATATTTCCTCGCGTGGAGAGGATTTAATGTATAGGAAAATTTTGATTTGCGACAGTACCAGTACACACAGCGAACTAAATAATATTTGAAGCCGTCACGAAGAACAAAACTCGGCTCCCGGTGACGATTCTTTTCTTGCTCTCGCATCGTATAAATCCACGGTGATTTATTCTCGACTCTCCAAGCGCCCAGTGATGGCTTACACTCAATCAATGTGCAAAGTGGACTCATCCCTCGCGTCGCGTTCGCACACGGTTTGCTGTCGCTGTCGTATCGCTCTTCTTGGTAATTAACGTCTCTTAATTACGACTGGAACGAGATCGCAAAACGCGAGAGAGTGACTGAGATGGATCGTCTTCAAATACTCATCTCGCCACTGCACTGCCACTCTGTCAGCGCAAAATTTATGAATCGCAAATCGAGCTGTAATTTTGCGAAATTCTCATCTGTAGTCTTATGTATTTCTAAAATCGATAAAATTTAGAATAACATAAAATTTCCAATCCGAATCGTGCACGATGCACACACATTTTGGCAGGCCGAGAGAGAGAGATTCGCGAAGCAAAAGCGGGTATTTTTATGCAAATTCGGTCGCAAATTCCTTTTTCTCGTGATCGAGCCTAGACTAGACGAAAAACTCTGCCCAATTGATTTGAGCTAGCCTGAAAATCTGCCACTGCACTGCACGAAAAGCAGGACTGTTTCGTATTTAACGTTCGCACGAAAAGTACGAAATGCCGAAACGTTGCAGCATTGCATTGTTATCAAAGTATTTCCAACCAAAAGACAATTTCGATTTTCACGGCATTTTCCGTTGTGATTTTCTTTTGCAAAAAAGGAAACGGGACTGCAAAATATTCAGCCCTGCCCCTGATGAGTCAGTCAAATCTGAGTCTGGTCTAAGTCTCAGGTTGTCACTGACTAGAATGGAGGGCGGAGGAGGACGGACGGATGGCTTTTGTCCAAGAATAATGTCAGAAAATGACACCACAAGGGAGGAAACCAGAAAAGAATTAAAGAAGGAATGACAACACGACAAGGTCTTGCAAAATGAATTTTTGCTCAGCTCCGAGTTCTACTGTGCATGTGCTCTCTCAATTCGCAAGTTTACAAAATTCGCAATAACGCACGTGAGGGTTGCAAATGTACTCACGTTACACGGCACGGTGGGATTCGCGAGTCGGGACGAGATGCGAAATGTCTTGGCTTCTGTTTTTTGCTCGTGAATCTTTCGTCCTCTTCGTGATCGTAGCAACGTACGTAGGGCAGGCCAGCCAAATTAGCAGACTTGCCGTGATTCTGATTCCTGCCTAATTTTAATTCTGTTCTGTAATCTAAATGAGGCGACCGGGGTTGCTCTGCCTGCCTGACTCTTTGCTCTGCTCCAGTTTCATTTCTGCACTTTGCAGATTAGACCATGTCTCATCGTCAGGCTGCTGCTCGACTCAGGCTCAAGTTTAAGAGTTATTTGTGTTTTCCAAATCTCTCGCTCTCTGTGCACATGCATGTTTGACTCAAGTATGCTCCAAATAAATTCATTGGCAAAAAGCAAAATTAGTAGACGGAAATCTCATGAGGGATCGCTAGAGCATAAAAAATTTTGCTGCTGCGCAAGACCCAATTTTCTTGAATTCTCGCGCCGGTCGTCGTTGCTGTCAAATTGTGATTAAAATGGGTCGTGGGTGATTTAATTGAACTTTGGCACTTCGTCATGAACAACGTTGGAGGCCGCACTATTTAGCTTTCCTTTTGTACGAATCGCCCTGCCAAGACTAGCTAGGGGCCTTTCACTCAAGAAAAACTCTCGAAGCACCCTTTATTTGACCCAGAATTTGAATCCGAGTATTGTAAAATTGGGTGCAAAAACTGTTTAATTTCGAAAATCCCGTTGAAGTTGTGTCTAAAATCTTTGAACAAAAAATAGCGTCGGACCCTGAGGGACTCCCCTGCGGTACACCTTTTTCATATTTTTTGAGGAATCATTGCGAAACACCCTGTTTAGATCTTGGCATCACTTCTCTTTGCATTTCGCACAATCACACTCAGCTCTCAACTCTAGCGAACAAATGCGAAACGAGTTCGAGTCCTCGCGTTGACTTGTTGATTCAAATTCATCCTCTGCCTGCCTGCCTGCCTGCCACTGCTCATTATTTTCACCAGTCGTTATTTAATCAGCTCAACGGCGACAACAAAATCGCTCCTCGATCATCGCCCAAAAACTATTACATTACGACAAGATTCTTACGGTGGTGCCTTTCTGTGTGTACAAAATTTTGTCGGTCAATCTTCTTGCTTTTTGCATTTGAAAATTTGCAATTACATTACACGGAGTGCAGTGCTGCTGCGGTGGTGCCGTGAAAAGGACGAGCTGCACGGGACGCGACGTGACGCGGAGTGAGATTCCAATTTCCAAAGTGAAAGTCCAAACCGGTCCCTGTCACAAGTCATTCTTTAGTGAAAAAATCCACCGAACCGAAAAAATAAAATGAGCTCAGAATACCCGGGTAATGAAATTCATCAAATTTGTGTCCTAGAGCAGCACCAGCTGCACAAATAATTCAAATTAAATTCGCTGCCCGCCAAAATGACTTAGCTGCGGTGACTGCAGCAGCTGCATTGATGTGTTGTGCTTAACATGCATAGCAAAAGGCGGGATTTTTGAAAAAAATTCGGCGGGGTGTGACACGTGAGTTCGAAAAGTGCCCAGTGTCAATTTAAGAGTTTTTCGGGCTTTTCGGTCGGCGATCTTGAGAAATGCCCGGTTTTGGGACGCCCAAGCTGCTGCTGCTACTGGAAAGCAATCCTCAACAAGTAAGTCGAAAATCGGTGGGTCTCTCGGTCCGACAAGTCCGACTGATTGAATTTTTATCTTACGTACTCGTCCTTGTAGAATTTTGCTTTTCGGTTTTCGGGTATTTCATCAAGAGCAGCAAAATAGAAAATCGGATCGGAGCGAATTTACTGTCCTGTCCTGCCTTGTCCAGCCGGGACACACAAAGGAATAAATCGTGAAGCAATTTTTAGGGAAATTTTTGTGGAGGGGGATTACGAGCGTTTCTAGAAAATCTTCTATGTAGGACTTTGACCAAGTCCTGGACAAAGTCCTCGGGCCGGAGACTGGACAAGGTTTCTCAAATTTTTCACTACGATCTGAACTGAAAACCAACCAGAGCTGGAATATAACCCGGGTCTCAAATATAACCCGGGCCATAAATATAACCCGGGTCTCAAATGCAACCCGGGTCTCACGTATAACCCCGGTTTCAAATATAACCTGGGTCTCAACCGGGTGTGTTCAAATATACCCCGGGCCACGAGGTCGCTAATTTAAATACATCCCGGGGGGTTCTATTCTGTCACACCGAGTGGCAGAGTATTTTCTTGATTTCTACCCAACCCAATGGCCAACTGCCGAAACCCTGCTCTCGAAATTCTTCCGGCTCTGTTAAAGCTGTTAAGCTCCTGTCGTTTATTTCCCCTTTGGGATATCAGATTCTGAGAATACTCCGAATTTCGGAGTTCTTCTGAAGTCTCCAGTCTCACCAGTCCGTCAGTCTTACCCGGGTTTTCTAATACCCGGGTAGTACAGTACGTGCACCTGGACTTGGACTGGATTCAATTTTTACTCATTTTTTTTTACGAGAAACGAATGGAAATCGAAATATTTGATTTTTACGATAGACACGGACACGGCTCACGGCACGGGAACGAAACTCAAGTCAAGTCAAGTCCAAGTCAATTTACCCGGATTCGGGCATTTTTGAGAGACGGGAGGAAATGAGTGGAGCGCAGCTTGCATGCATGCATGTGGGAAAAGAATTTGCTTTCAATCCAATCCAATCTCTGTCTCAAAATCTGCATGTAAAAAAAATACCAACTGCAACTTGACGTTATTACCCGGGCCGGGTAATTTCGGTTTTTTCTGCAAGGCAGGGGCGGGACCGGTTGGGCCCTGAGGGCTCCGCCCCTTAGATAAAATTTTATTTGAAAGGACTTGTGAGTTGAGTGATCAAGCTCAAAATTTAAATTTTATCGGGTCGGGTCGAGCAAAGAAAACCCGCACCCGGGAGCGGGTACTGTGCTACCCGGTTGATTTTTCTATGTAGGTGTAGGTTCAGCTCAGAGTTAGAGTGAAGATAAATTAGGTAATTTCGGGTAAAATGGGTTTTTAGCATTTTAGCTTGGATTGTTTTATTATGCTCATCTTGCTGCTCTTGCCTACCCGGGTGGGAGCCAAAACTACCCGAATTCGGGCTGTTACCCGAATTCGGGTAGACTGTCCTGAAGTAATTGTTTTCCCTTTTAGTCATAGTCGTGCTGCTGAAGGCATATGTTTGGACTTGGAGTTTGAGTTTGTGGCCCAATTGCTTTGTTTATGACAAAGTGCCGCCCGCTGCACTGCACTGCCGAGCTAAGGATTTTATGGCCGCTCTTTTCATTTGTTGATTGAATCATAAAAAAAGACCCGGGTAACAAAAAACCCGGGTTTTATTTTACAGGAGTTACGTACGGGATTAATTGCGGTGCGGTGGCGGGCTGGGCCTGGCCGTGTTGCAGTTTTCCAGATTGGCCAAACTTTGCGTGCTGCTGCATTTTTTATAACTTTTTGCATCCATTCTTTATTTATATTTGAGGCCAAAAAAGAGCTAAAATTCGTGGAATTTTGGGTAATCAAACCCTCAAAAAGTGTTTTAATGGCGGTCTTGGCCAAAATACCCGGGCAACTAAAAGGACATTAAAAAACCCGGGAATGGAATTTTTATGGCAGCTTTGGAGGCCCTGAAATGGCTGGAGCGAAAGGTCGTCAAATCTTGAATCATAGTTGTCCGCACTCCGGGAGTGCGGAGTGCGAAGGCGAGTGCGAAGGCAAGACTTTTTTGGAGTGCGGAGT
>JAQGCM010002932.1:0-10059 GCA_034699705.1 Hymenaphorura dentifera
CAAATGCAAACCATGAACGACTGTCGAAACTCTCCAAAATTAGCATGCAACATATTCATGAATTTACCTCCAAGTTTGTTAATCCACCCATGAGGACCCCATGTCCAACAAGCCAGAACGTCATACACAAAAGTTGACCAAAGGAACATGAAGACAACAGTGGGTAAAAATCTTCCTCTCTCAGCAGTAGCGCCGACGACAAGGGCTGGCGTTATTCCTGCAATCATGCATTGGTAGCTGGCAAAGAGTATTTCGGGGATTCGGGGATTGACCAAAGATGTAGAGTTCATAATTCCCATTAGAAATGCATTGTCGACATGGCCAATAATTGCTGAGCCTTTGTTACTGAATGCCAAGGAGTAGCCGAATAGGAACCACTGCAAAAATACCACACCGGCTCTTACACCCTTGTAGACTTGCTGACTTGTAGATTGCAAAATAATTAAAAAAAATTAGCACGTCATGGCTTGTATGCACTGTGTACCTGGACTGAGACTACAGCAATGGACCAGACACATAGAATGATGAGAGACAGCGCACTTTTACTCCTTGCCATTCCACTGTAGAAAAATCCGACTCCGGGCACCATTAGCCAAACCAGGGCAGTACAACAAAGTGTCCAAGCAATGTCCCCTGAATCATAGTTTGACCAACCGAGCCTGTTGATTTGACCTAGAGCGGCTGAGCCTTGAGGTGGTGGTGTCGCCAAAGCCATTTATGCTGACTGAAATTTACCAATTAGTATTAGTATTTCGATACTATTCGGAGTTTCAACGTTTCGCCATTTTGAAATTTTCAAGATTTGGTGAAATATTTCATTCCGAAATTCCGAATAGAGCCACACTTTCTGCCATTATTTTTGCAAGGCTCAAAATTACTCCATTTTTATATTTTGCAATATTTGTAGTTTATTGTAATGGAAGATCGAAATTTGAAATCCTACAGTACAAAATTGAAAGGTTCAGAAACGATGTGAATGCAGCTTAATTAGTAGTAATTGAAGGTGTCTATTCACCAACTGTGCAAATCCTCCAATGGAAAAGTCTGCTTAGTATTTTCTTCGCTTGAATTTCTTGACTACTGCTGGCTTGACTGTGACTGAGGTCAGTTCTGTGAATTTGCATAAATCGTAATTAAATTCTTGCAAACTATTGACGTACAACATTTTTGAGTAGTTTGAAAAACAAAACGCAACGCAATTTTTCTCTTGACGAAATTTTGTTTCACACGAAAACGAAAACAGGGAAAACGTACAAGTTCCTGTCCTGACTGAGGTCCGTTGCAAGTCAAAGTATTTTTTGACTAAACTATGCACAAAATCAAATGTTGGTTAAAAACCGAAACCGAAGCAGGAAATAATCTTGAGTTGAGAGGAAACGGGAATAGGTTTTGACTCATTTGCTTCACATTTTGTATAGTGAAAAAATATGTAATGAACTGAGCGAATGCACACGACTTGACAATTTTGACGTCAATTCAATTCACACTTGGATGCAATACGAACAGAGTTTGTCGTCTCGTTTTACAGCACGATTTTATGTGTAAATGTCATATCTAGTATTTTTTGCACTTAATTCTACTCATGTATTTGGTCTGTTAGCCAGCCTGTTTGACATGAATCATCAATTATTAATTGTCAACATTTATTGCCCGCGTGAGAAAACAAATGTCAAATGATGAAACTCTTAACGCTTGAGACTGACCTCGCCTCAACCGTTAACCCCCAGAGTGAGAGATTCAGAGATATCAAAATGGTGCTAATTATAATCACAGTGCAGTGCAGTCTGTGCAATGTGCACAAAGTATGATTAGCAAATTATGAAAGAAGTTGCTTAAACCATGCAGAAAACTTAAATAAAATACGTAAAATCGAAGCTGTCAGTCAGTCAGGGTAAATACCTTGGGGTTTTCCAGACCTCGGGGTCGAAGGGTCGAATCCAACACACCTCACAAATTTTGATTCTTGTTCTAAATTTGTAAAGTTTTTGTATGTATTTTTTCCACTACTTACTTCTACTAAATGTTGAGTGTAAATGGGATGAGAAGTGTGCGTTGACTAAAGATTTACTGTGTGTTTGGCCATGCTTAGGACACACTGCTAAATGTCGATTTGATGCGTGCAGTTTTAACAATACACAAAATATAATTTTATTTCTAAATGTAACACAATTGATAGAAAATCAGGAGTTTAGCCACTTTGCACCACTTTCTTCTCTTATTAGCCACGAAAACAATTCACAACTTGAACATTTTGATTCTTTCAAAAATTTGTAAACTAGAAAAGACTAACGAGAGTCTCAACTTTTTCTGCTCTTCTGTGAATAAAATGCAATTCGCACATTCGAAGTGAAAGTTGCAAAGAGAAAGGAGTGTTCGTTCGGTCTAGGTGAAAGTGGCACGGACCCCGAACAGTGACGTCCATTTAGTGCGTATTTAGCGTGTTCATTGTCTTATTCATTTATCAGAATTATACACTTACATTTAACACATGTTGTAATATACAACTTGTAAACGACCACCCTAGTCCGAAACAGGCATTCGTATCGTACGTCCTAACCTCCTGTGCAAAACTGCTCAACTCAATACGGTTCAGTTTCAAGTCTTACAATTCGAACTGGATACCTCTGGATTTTTTTGGATAAATGCGTGTAGACAACCCACACGTTAGGTTGTCTGCATTCCTGGCAAACTACTGTTACTTTTGAAATCGAATGATTAAAAACAGCAAGCTTTACAAAAAAATTGACTTGGCAAATTGCGATTGCGAATGATTGAGATAATTTCAAGTCAACAAAACTTTGCCTCGGCGATTACAGCGTTGCGTTAGCGTGGCATTTGATTAATGTGAGAGGTACATGTACGAATTATGTGTGCTTATAGTGCATTATCCAGACCACAACAGCATCAAAATAATTTCCCAAGAAAATATTAGGAAGTAGGCTCAAGAAGTTCACAATGCAAAGATAAGAATTGACCAAATAAGCAAATTTGCATTCTTCTCACTACCATTGCACTGATGAGTGAGAGCATTGTCATTAGCCAAAGGAGTACAAGTACGAGTCGCTTATTCGTTAACGACAAAATTCCAAATGAAAGTAATTAATTGGGAAAAGCGCATTCTTTCTGGGAGACTGTAGATAAAAAACCGTGACGAGTTTCAAATCAAACGATGCACGGCTTCACCTAATCTGATTTAAAATCGTCACAATTTTTTTTGTCGCTAAAAAGAGTCTACTTTTAAGTTCACTGGGTTTTAGATTTATTTTCCACAGTAGGGACAAAATGAAATCAAATTTTACGATGGCAATTGGCCCTTGGTTGCCGCCCGAGTGTGCAGAAATTTTACACGACGCGGCAAGGAAAAAATAATTTGTCAATTATTGACAAATTGATGTTTTTCTTCAAAACTTTTGTGATATTTTAACCCGGGGTGTTACGGCAAAAAAAAGTCAGTCAAAATTGAATTGCGCTTTTACGGCAGGAAAGGAAGGAAAGCCAAAGCAAAATGCATCGAAAGTTGAACTGCACTCCTTTCACTCCTTATCAGTTTATCACTGCTGTGCTCGACTAATACTTTGGTTGGTTTTATTTTTCAATTCCCCAGTCTAAGTCACTTTCAAAATCCGTTCAAATTTTGAGCCGAATATCATTGAATCTCTGCGAACGCATCCAATATTCAAGCACAGTCTAAAAGCATTTGAAATTTGGCCCAATCTAGTGAAAATCATAAAATTCTCCGTCCGACTAGTAATTTTGAGAAATAACTGTTGTCAACCTAAGTTCAGTTGAGGTAAAAGAAGGTTGGTTACATTTGATTTTGATTTGATACTGATGCAATTCGTCTTCTGCCTTACTAACTTGGTCAGACATCCGAGCAATCCATAGACCAATCCAGTCGCCTTAACAATGCCCAATCTGAAATCTGCCGTGCCTTAATTTGATCTTTTATTTGAATTATATTAACTATGTTTAAATGACAAATCCAAGAAGTTGCCGAGCACCCAAATTGTTCCACATGAAAATGTTAATAAAGGCTGATCCGAAAATCAAAGCCGAATTTAATTCAACCCCAATCAATATTTTTATATGTTTAAAAGCTCGAACTTCAAATTGGTGAACCAAATCGGATCACTAGACTTCAGAAATTGAGATTTGTACAAATGTTATAACAAAATGGTCTGAATGAATACGAGACAAATTACTAACAACCGCAATCGCAAGACCGGAAGTTGTAACTTTTGGGCCAATTGGACAAAAGTTAGTAGAAAGGATAGTTTGATCGAATCGTTGTGAAACGCGGTTAGCTAGTGTACGCATTAGCCGCGCGGGTGTAGGATCTGTTGAAACTAATGTCCGAATTTTGTAAATTTGCTGTAGAATAATTTTGATGAATAGTAGTTGATATTTGACATTTGAGTCAATTCTTTAACTATGGATAATTTATTTTACTGATCCGGTTCGTCTCTGCAAAGTGGCAAACAAAGCAAAAAATAGGAATTTTGACTTTCAGGATGAATTTTAATAAATACATTCAATAATGGATTCAAATTGATCAAGAGTTTATATTAGGTTTTGGCTCCAGAAATTTTAGATCCGAATTTCGGTTTTCCATGTGGCATGAAAATTCAAGTCTAGCAGCCACCAAAAGAATTAATGAGGCAAGCTAGGGATGCAAATACAAATAGGTCGAAAAATCCCGTAGTGGTGTCCAAACGGTTGCGCTTTAATATCTTCATACAGACGGATTGCCTGTTCGGTATCAAGTCGACCTTGTCGAGGCATCATCTTAACGTTAAGAACTTCAAAGTGCAAGGGATGAAGTTTAAATTTGAAAGTTTGTTTTTGAAATCCCTAAACTTTTCCGAATTCTCGAACCTTTTGTTGTTTTCTTGTGCGCATTTTGCTTGTGGCATGAGCACGCACATGGCTTCTGTTGTCATTGTCACTGTCACGTTGTCGATGACGCAAAAACTCACTTTAATGACATGTAATTTGGTCACCACTAATTAGTACATTCACATTCACTCTGCTTTAATTTAATGTCAAGTGTCTTGAGTCTTGCCCCCGATAGAATAGAATAGAACTAGAATAGAGCAGTGATAAAAAAAAGTGTGTCTGCCTGATTGTAACTGCGGCGTATTTTTCCGAATCTGTTACCCGTGAAAACCGAATCCTTTACAGAAAATGGACGCAAAAAATTGCTTTGACGTTTTTGTTGTTTATGACATGAACTCAACGGGCTTCGTTGTAACTAATTTTATGCAACTGACTCCGGCTGCACCTCGTCAATTTCTTTGGTGGCGGACAGACTCGGAGTTTTGCAATTTGGAAAATCCATATTGCATTGCACAAACAAACCCAAAACTCGAATTGTATTATTGAAAACCACTTCTTCTTCACCATAAGAACTTGGAACATCCAGCAATCACACATTCTAGAGCGGACTCCACATTCGATTTGAACCAATGAACATTGGTAAAAACAGCCAAGTTCATCTAAAGAAATTGTTGCAGTCAGCCTCTGCAGAGGACCCAAAAGCAGAGGACCCGCTCAAGGTTGTGGTTCTGACGATTTCTGAAGTAAAAGTTACAAAGCTCATTAAGAATTTTTTTTAAATTTTCCAAAAAAAAAATACAAAGAACAATGAAGTTGGTAACAATAAATGCACATTATATTTTTAAATTATTCTCTCTCAAAATTACAAGCAGACATATGAAATATCGTTTAGAAAAGAATATTGAGAGGATTCAGCTCATTCATATCAAATTTATCCAATCCTCCGTCGCAAAAACTCTCCTGTCAGAACAAATTGAAATAAAATTTACTTCTGGCTGGGCTGGAATTATACGAATACTTTCTAAGGTAGGGGTAGGTGGCCGTAGCACGGAGGTTAGATGAGGTCGCACTGCACTGTGGCACACTTTCAATCATGTCTCTTTAACATGCAAATGAGTGCCACACTTCATCCTCTACGGAAATGCTCGCAATTCCAACCCCACTTCTTGCCAAAATAATAATTAACTCGCAATTAAAATAACTTTTCAAAGTTCGCTGCTGCGGAAATTCAATTCTTCACCGCGTCTACGTCATCGCATCTATCTACTTTTCTACACCTTGAGTCGGTTTATAAATTGTCACAGTGTGGGACAACTTAGAAAACTGCGGTTAACTCGTCATTTTGGTTAATTGTATTTTCAAAATTGGTACAAAACTTTCAATTGAAATTTTCTTCCCAAGTTGATTTTAAAAAAAAAATCGAATTCTAATCCTTATTAAAAAATTCAAATGCGAGAAGGCTTCGACTTTCGAGTGTACAGATTTTTGTGAATTTTTTTTATGAAATATTATTTCCAATTTTGCAATTTCATGCCAAAATTACAAAAAGACCACCATCACATCACAATCTGGCGTCGCTTGGCTTTTGAATGAGTTGCTGCTTGCTACAACAATTTCCTTAGCTGATATTCCAGACCTATCGATAATGTAGAGATATGTATATGGTTATTGGTTGAGATCAGGAGGAGAGACAATTTTAGATAATTGTGACTCTGTAGTTCGTATGTGTCTAGACGTTAGTCCATTATATAATTCCGTTTTTGCGAAAAATTAAAATTTGTAATATCGCTAAAAAGATTTATTTCCGATGGTCGGTCGCGTGTAGCGATGTCCTTTTCATTTGCTAAGCACACTATTGTGAAACTATGACAAAAGGTTTGAAGAAATAAAACTCAATTTTAGATTCGAATTTTTGGTTGGATTGTTCAGTTCTGATTACGTACCGTGCCGTAAAAATTTCCAAGTCTGGCCGACGACTGCCGCCACCTAAAGAATTGCTGAAACAGCCGCATTCTCATTGTCTTTCTTCAATTTGTTGATTTGCAAGATTGGGTTTTCTCAGTTCTGAAAATCCAAATAGCATCCTGAAGTCGCAATCGCAATAGAACAATGGAAATTTTGATAAATGTATTTGAGGTTGCCCTGTCCCACGCCGAAATTATACGAACTTGTACCGACCTTGTGGATTCGAAATAGTGTTCCGCACGAATCCGAATCCTGATTCGAATCCGCGAATCCGAATCTGACTTCAGTTGGATCCGATCACCTCGAATCCGAATCCGAATCTGACTCCAGTTGGATTTGATCACCTCGAATCCGAATCCGAATCCTGCTTAACTGCGATTCGAATCACGATTCGAGCGAATCCTAGCTGAAGGAAATGATTCGAATCAAAAGATTCGAATCCGATTCCTTCGGATTCGAATCAGTTGTATGCTAAACCCCAAAAAATATGCCAAATGTCACGTGGTGAACGTTTCATGCGGGTCCAAAATTGTATTTGAACTGTGTGACTTGGAATATTTAGTTAAGTGAGATCACTGTTCTTTGTCAAAACTAATAGGCCGACCCTATCTTTCAAACCTATTAAATTTTAATTCCTGATTCCTATTGATTATTGTTGAAGTGGAAGTTGAAACAAATCATAGCATGGCTTAGTCTGAGTGCCACTAAAGTTTCGATAGACACAGATGTCACGTTTCTAGAAGTTTTTTGTGATAGCACAAATACGCAGTCACCGAGTTCAACTCCAGAACTAGGACCTTCAACGTCGGACTGGGTTGGATTCGAAGCAAGAATCGAGAAGAGTTGAAAAATTCGTGACATGTCATTGACAGATAAAATGTTTGGAAATACAGTACAGTCAGATTGGATTAAATGCGTTTTTAAAGAGTTAATTGTTATATAAAGCAAAACAAAATTTGTTTTCCTTTCATTAATTTAACATTTAATGTTAAATGTATGGATTGGATAAATGAATTGTTGTATTCTAAACGTTTGGCAAATTTAAGTAGTGGAATCCATTATTCGAATCATAGTTCGAATCCTGATTCGAATCTATGAATCCGAATCCGAATCTATGAATCCGAATCCGAATCTCTGACTTTGAGATTCGAATATAGTCGAATCCGAATCCGAATCCTTCCATTTAGGGATTCGGATTCGATCGAATCATGATTCGTTCGAATCCGAATCACGTAAAATCGGGATTCGTGCGGAACACTAATTCGAAATTCGATTTAGATATTCATTGAGTCTTCTTGAAGACTTTGTTGACCTCTAAAGTTTAGAAGTTAGCAGATACATAATTACGTTGAATTAATTGTTATTCTGACGGGATTAAATTCTAAAATATATTTATGTCATTGATTGAAGTTGTTATAATGGAGATGGGATGACAGCTTTTGATTCATTGCATTTGGTGATAAGATCACTATTGTGTTTCTGCGCTTTTAGAAAATACTTCTTTCGTTTTCTATGTATATGAGTGAGTCGCTTAGAGAAAAAATGACAAACGAAAGTGAACGAGTGACGAGTAGGTGATAGCAGAAGCAGATTTGTTCTTCTACAAATGGCAAATAATCATCTGTTTCTGCCTATCCTATACTTGCTCATGTCATAAATTATAACCACGGCATATGACATTTATAAAAGCTACCGTTATAATAGCCTTACTTAAGAAGCCTTCAGTCTATTTGGATTTTTCAAAATTGACCAAAATTCCTAAGGCCAGAAGAAAAGGTAATTCTCTAGGCTGCGTCATATTTTTTACTAAACTAAATAACAAGGAAAACCAAGGGACTTCTTGCCAACTAACACTGTACACTACACTTGCAAAGTGTCAACTAATTTTCAATTCAATTCCAGCAAACTGAAAATTAGCCAAAAATCTTTAAAAAATTGCTAGTTAAATTGAGTTTGTACGGCAGTCTAGGAAAGGTAGTAGGAACCCCAATGCAAAATCCAACGCCATACTTTTTAGTACTCAATGCAGCACTCCATACCAGGCAGACTGCCACTATTGTGCCTCACCCGGCAAATTCTTTCTTGCTTTGCCAACCGAATTTCATGCAATGAGCGTTCAATGCAGTTCTTAGCCAATTTCTAAATTCGTCAAAATAAGATAGAAGGAAATCAAAGCTGATTTTTTCTAGGATTTAATGCAATGCCTTAATGCCTAAGACAACAATAAAGGTCGAACCACAAATTGGCCAACTTTAGTGGACAAAACCAGGTGTTAGGCATGAGATATCGAAAATTGTGCGAATGGTATGCCATGAAATGAAGATTGAACATCTGAGAATCCACTAACATTACATCATCTCACATCACATTCCAAACGCCACTTTTTTGTGACACCTTCTACTGAAAATTCTACCAGTGATTTGCAATTCGGCATCACATACATCACAATACAGAATTGTGCAATCAAACCCAAAATTCGTATCGCAGAGTTGCTTAATTCTGATTAACGTGTACTCCAAGTCCGACAGCCGCAACAAAAATAATCGACGAAAGGAGAAACAGGGCAGGGCATCATGCAGCAGCCAGCAGCGCCCACATTCTCAATTATTATTATTTTTAATTTACTGGTAGCTAAAAGTAAAATTTTTTTGTCAATTTTGAAAATTAAAATAATTTCAATGCAGAACATTGAGATTAATTTCTTGCACATTCGCCCGGAGATTCTTTAGAGTTTCTCGATTATCATCATTTCACCGAAAGACAAACACAACAGTTAAGTGTTGTAATTTTTATGGATTTATTGAATAGAATTTCTGTGATTTGCTTGCATACAGTACACAATGTATAAATCAATTAGTGTTGACATTGACTTTATTCGGACTGAAACAAACATTTAAATTCAATACATTGACGAATACGTGCTACTAATGTGGACATTCTTCTAGAGATAAGGCCTAAGGAAAACAGCTGTTCCGGATTTTCTAGGATGCCCGACAGTTTAAAAATTTCAGATTACCTCGTATTAATTCACTGAAATTGTGTTTGAAACTTGGAAATTTGGAGTGCAACAGTAAGAAATGATGACGATGGAGAAACTCTAAAATTGTCTGGGTCAATGTGAAATTAAATAATTTCAATGTTCGTCACGAAGTTTACACTCACTGAGCCATTTTTGGTATATCCCGTGTCGTTTCCGTTTCGTTTCCGTTCCGTTCCCGTTTCGTGTCCAGGTAGACACGGAAACGAAACGAACTGGAC
>JAQGCM010002933.1:0-10058 GCA_034699705.1 Hymenaphorura dentifera
AACCGACGAGGAAGTTGACGTTGAACCATTCTCATGTCCAACTTCCTCTTTCGAAAGAGCTGCTGTGTTATTGATACTGGAAGAAGTCATACTATTTCTGGATGGAATTCCTGTTCCAGAAAATCTGTTCCGACTGTCACGGCTAGAACTAGAGTTACTACTATTATTTGTAGCGTTGGCACTCGAAGGTTTTGGATGTCGAAGAAAACTTTGATTTCCATTTGTTTCAACCAAGGCAGACTCATGCATCATGTTCACCCTAGGTGTTTGTGCAGGGGCCCTTAGCTTCGGCGTTGCTTCACTACTTCTATGAATCCCAAGACTTGCGCCAGGCTTATTGACTTGGTCAATGGCTCCGCCGTAAGGGTTCAATTGTTGTTGGGCTTTTGCAAAAATTTCTTTTCTAGACGTTTTTGGAGAACTGGCATTCTTACTTTCTTTGCTCGCGATAACTTTTCCAAGGCGTTGGCGAAAACCTTTGATAGTTTGTCTTGGTGTGGATGAACTAGATGTATTTGCAGTAGAATTCCCGGACGGGTAACAATTGGCCGGAGACAAAGAGCCGGGCGGCTCTACGACCGGACTGACTGTGGATGACTGTTGAGGGTGAGCCCAGTTGCTGCTGAGATGAGAGTCTCTCGACAGTGATGATGATGACGACCCTTCCACCATCAAACCCCTGCAAAAAAAAGAGTCCCAACAAAAACACAATGTAGTAAAATCTAGTCGGTCGACGCTTTTCAAGTTACACAGTGCATTACGTATACACGCTCTCTACATGCGTTGCGTCTCGTCAACCCACAACAGGGTGAACTATCAGGCCAAGCAAGTCGATGGAAAAAAAACTAACTACATCAGTCAGCCCCGAACCATTCGGCAATATTATCCACATACACGCAGAGTACGCTTCCATGGATTTTATTCCATTTTCCATTCTTCGGATTCGACTGATTCCATTCTATTCTATCATCTCCCATGGATGAGTTGAATGAGTGAGTGAACAGAGTGTATCGGTAATGCATTATTTAATCCAATAAAACTCAATCCATCCATTCAATTCACTCGAAGTCTCATAAGGATGATGATTTCGATTTTGGATCGGATCAAAAACTTTTATTTTGGATCCATTTACAAACAGCGGAGAGCATGCATTACTAGATTCACTTTCACCCCCTTTGTTCGTCCATCGGATCCTTCTTAGTTCCTACCCTACGCTTACTGCTTGCTCTACATCTCTACATTTACATAAAAAATTCAGTAGGAAATCATAGCAGGGGGCATTTATACAAGATGAAAGAGAAAAGAGATGTTTATTGCGAATTTATTAAAATTTTTGAAACAATGGAATCGAATCGACGATTCAAATTATTTTCTTGCAGTTGTCTGGGAATAAATTCTGCAAAAGCACATTCCAGAGTGGTGTCGCCACATTCTGTCCTAACTAAGCATTTTATAAAAATATTTCTAAATTTGCACACTTACGTTTTTGCGTCACCGCACAAACTGACTGAGGAATCTGAGCGCTCGGAGCGAGCAGAGCTGAATCCACTCGAGCTGGACGTCCGCTTTGACCCGGCCGAACCTTTCAATGCAAGAAAAGAAATCCATAAAATTTGATGAATATTGATGTACTGTTAAAAGTTTACAGTTGAATGGACTTGATTGACACTACTTTTCAATTACAATTTTCAATAACGTATAATACACACACTTTGAATTGAAGAATACTCATGTGCTGTGTTCGCGTGCAGTGTCAATTTATGTTTTTTTGCATCGCAACCACAGCCCAGCATCCCAGCCGAATAGCACACAGGAGCTACAATTTATTGTTGCAAAAAAATATGTATTTGTTCAAAGTGGAATCTGGATTGCTCAACTCATCGTTTTGTGCCTTAGCCTGCCTTAGCTTAGTCTTGTGTCATATTTTTTATGAATGCTTCGTTCACATTCACAATCTTGATCGTAAATATAAGCCAAGTCAAATAGCTTCTTGAACACCTGGTCGCCACATGTGAAACGCAGAATGTCGCTAAAAATCAACATAGATAGATTAGGTTGGTTATTGCGATAAGCAACACGTAGACTTGGCACTGAGAACTCATCGACTTTCATGGATACTTCCTCAAATGACTGCCTGAGATGAACTCAGCTGATGACCTTTCTCCTCCACCCAACTCATCCTTCATAAATATACAAATTTTAACTCATGTTCTGTTCTCTTATGGTAATTCAATTCCCAGCACAGCAAAAACATTTGACTTGACATTTGATGATTTGCTTTTTACATTACATGGCATTGCAAAGCAATTGCAGAAAACTCGTTTCTCCGAACCTAAGCAAAGCGAAGGCGGAGAGTGTCCAGTGCAGCAACAGGTACTTACTTCTATCGTTCTCACACGCTTTCAATGAACATTTTACAGCCCACACTGCATATTATTACTGTTTTGTGCATAAACACTGCACTGTAATGCACGACTGCACAAATGAGATAATATAGGGATTCAGGATGGGAATATCAAATGCTTAATAATTGTTTTTTTATAATACGAAACGAAGGTCAGGTTTATTAGTACCGTAACGCTTGGCTGTGCTGTGCTGTGCAAAGTGTAAACCTTGTTTAGGAAGAACAAACACCCGTAAGAAAGTGACGTGAGCCGTTAGCTTTGAGGTACTGACTTGGCTTGGCTCGGCCAGGATACGATGCAAACCACGCATTTGCAAAATTGCAAAATGTCATTTGTCAATCCAATATACGTACAGAACTACATACTAACTGTAAGCAGCCATACAGCATACCACTGCAGTACCAGTCTTACCGACACAATAAATGCAATGCTGAGGAAAAACATTTGCAAACATAACATGTGTTGTTCACACAGCGATTTCTCATGCTGTGTTTATATATTTTGCTGGCCGACAATTTCTTTAAGTATCAAATTAAATGTGAAATCTTTACTCAAGGGACATATTCGCTGGACTCTACTATCGTCAAAAAACTTGAGCAATAAAAATGAAATGAGGTTTTTCCTCCCTAATTAAACGCAAGTCGGCAGAAGCCACCAAAACATTGTCCTTTGTTGTTCCTCGTCGCAGCAACATAAATTTTGACTAACCACATACATGTTTACGTTTAAAGTGTAATTACGAGGATGCGGGGGGGGGGGGTAAGAACGCCACATGTTCTTCGAGGTTTCGGAAATAACGAGAACGAGGACTTATTCTCCGTAAAAGTTCCTGTGTATTGCTTGTATGTACTGTAGTGTGAGGATAATGTGCAAGTCCAAGTGGTGACAAAGTGTGGACTTGAAGGGTAGATAAAGTTGATGATGAGAGGGAAAGCAAGAATGAATCGTTTGCAACTGTGAGTTTAGCTCAGCTCAGCTCACGCACAAAATAGCTTGAGGAGGACATACAAAGTAATCAAGAAAGATATCTTGAGGGTGTGAACAAGTAACAAGGAAAGTGGTGACAATGAATGAATGTGTGGAAATGATATGAGAAAACTATTGCTCTGTATTGTATTGCACTGCTTGCATTGTTGTGTCATCTCATGTATCTTATGTACGAATGAATGCGTGTGCTATTTGTGAATGAATGCATTTTGTAAGAACTATATGGCGCAGCGTGCAGATGAGTCTAAATTTAAGAATTGACTACGCGACACGACGCCAGAAGGGAGAATGAAAAACTAACTTTTTAATTTGTCTCCTTTGTCCTTGTCTTTGAAGAATTTGAACTTCTCCAACATGGAAGTGTTGTTCGTGCTTCCTTTGCCATTGATGACGACCCCATTCTGCCCTCCAGATATCAAATGAGCAGCATTCACAGAGTTATTGTTGTGGACACGGACGGAAGATTTGGACGGGGGTTGCTGTCCAACTGACGACGTTCTAAAGGATTGAAGAAAATGAAATGAATGAGGACAGCTCTAAGAGATGGATCTAATCGATCCTTCTTGAAATTATTTATATTTAGAAAAAGCATCCCGATCCGAAACAGACTAAACGTTGTAGGAATAGTAAAATCCCGGAATTCCTAGATTCAACTCCTAAGCAATCACCCAGATGCGTTTCCTGCTTGTGCTAAAGTCTGAAAAGGGTTGGATTTTAATTACTTGGCATTGTTGATATGCTTCTCATGAAGTGAAGAGCGGGCACTAGGCGGTGCAGACGGAATTGAGGTCCTCTGCGTTGGGATGAAAGATTGAGGAATGCCCGTGACAGCAGACGGACTCGTGGATCTTGAACTACTCCCCGACGTCGGCTTCACACTTCCTGCAAATCAAAATGACAAACACATCCATCAAATTAAGTGTGGGACACTTCAGGCAGGACGACGTTCAGGATTGAATAATATATCATCGAATATTCTCATTCTCATTGGTACTGCATTGCATCGTCAAAGTCCGCTTGCTAAATTTCCTTAAATTTTGAAGTACGAGCGAATCTTACAGATTCTTTCGGAGGACCTGAGAAAAAATCTTCATTATAATTTTATTCAACTCAAGTACAAGGCTACACAAGGATGTATGCATTTAATCAATTTTTTTAATCGAGAGCTGTGAGGTACTCGAATCGAGTGAAAGTCTGAAAGTACGTCTTCTAAATTATGCAAAGCTGTCATTCAGTGACTTAATGAGAAATGAAGATGTGAAACTGTGAAAAAGATGATTGAAGAGGTCTGAGACTAATGGATTTGATGTGGAAGCGGGTGCCGGATGCCAAGGGAGTCGAACTCTGAGACGCTTTGTTCTATTGAGAGTAGTGTGAATGACGGGCGTGTGCCGTTGCCGCCGTGCCGTGCAGTTGTCCACCGAACCGAACCGCAGACCGGTGGGAATTAAATTCACACTGTTCGTCCCTCCACACATACAACAAACATAGTTTATGCCCATGACATTGCACTTCTCCAATTTTCCAACAAGCTCAACTAGATTGACACATTTTTAACCACCTCCATGAAGTACACAAAGTACCTCGAGGATCACACAATGCACAGTGCACAATGCACTATTTTTAAAGGGTGGGGTCGTCAATATGCTACAAGAGCTGGTGCACAATAGAAGGCAAACTTTTGAACCTTCTCTTCAAGTACTCTTGAGCCCAGAGGTACACTTGGACATTTTAGAATCGATTCGATCGAGTGCACATGCATTACGTAATATGTACATACGGTATGGTGAGCACAAAAAAAACTTGGAATATTAAAGGTGCACATTAAAGATCGAAAACAAGACTAAAAAGGACACCCTATCGCCAATTGCAACTGGTTTCTTAGCTGAACAGACCTGAATTTGAATTTGTTCCAAGAAATGACGAGTAAGTGGGAAGTTTGGAAAGGTCAAGTACGCCAACCACTAAATTATATGAATTTTGGGTGGAGGACCCTAAAATCGTAAACACCTTTCACACCTATTCGGCTCAGAATGAATGCCCAACCCGTACATGTTGAGAAACTAAGGAATAAGCAATCAATATGTACAAGAATTTGAATTTATTGTGCCTAGCTTGTAAGCAATGAATGATGAAAATGATTGAACCTCTGAAGCCAAAATTTGTATTCATCCCAGCCATTGTACGTATTCAACAAGTTCTGGTGGCGAAAATGAAGTTCGTGCTCAAAAGAGTTCTTATCTCATCAAGGTTGATGCACGAAGATGTAAACAGGACACTTTGGCAGCATAAATAAACTGATGACTCATATGTAGAAAATTGATTCTTTCGTGGTGAGCGTGAGAGACTGAAAGCTGAATTAAGTATTCGATTCATGTGCTCTTTAGTTGTTCGCTAAATAAAATATTTAGGTCATGTCATGAGATGACAATGTATGGAATCCTTAAGGTGACACAAAAGCTATGTATTATTATTTTGCTTCGATTGTTTAGTTTGGATATCAAACGAGGTCAGAGTCGGACATGGGTTCGGTTGATATGAAAAATGATAAAGTAAACTACATCATACATTCATGGCTGTGTGTTTATAGAAACTATAAAAAAAATCAATCCAATCTAATTTTGGACTAACGAATCCTATAGTGGTGACTTCATCGACAAGACGAATGCTAAATTGCCAAGACAAAAAATAACCGAAGTGTGGAAGTTAGAGCTGAGCTAATGGTTGGGAAATTTCGCCAGTACTGCACATCACGATACATACAGAATTGCATAGCATATGGATTTTTGAAAATAAACAATCCAAAATTCACATGCCTTTTGAATGAAAGTGCCAGCTTAGAAAAATTAATTTAACATTTTTCAGACAGAGTCTACGCGCTGGAAGGATGATAACGACCAAACCAATATGGAATGGATGAGTCAAACCCATGTAATTTTTGTTTACGACCAAACTTGCAAACTTGATTCAGAATGGAAAAATGGGAAGAATGAAAGGAGCATCACATTAATCAGATTGAGAAATCCGATTACCTTGCCAGCTTTCCAAAACTTTTCCCGTCGTGTCGGCGAAAGTCTAAATTCCAGCACAGCAGTACTTTCTCCAAAGATCATCAACGTTTATAATATCGCTGAGAGCTTATTCAATATTTGTCAGTGTCATCACCCGTCCAAACAATAATTTTCGTCAATCACCTTCCTTCCCATCATCATGATTTCAGTAAAAGCTTCTCATCCATTAAATGTATATCTCAATTATCTGTTCAATTTTACGCAATAATAGCAAGATGAGCAGGTGCACCTGAGGTCTATGCACTTTGATATATGAGCTTTTACACGAACTTGATTTCCATTCCATATGGGCACAATTTAACTTTTGTACACAATAAAAAATAATCATATAAAAGAGAATTTTTCAATGTCGCGTCCGCGTCGTTTAGTGTTAAAGCATAAGCACTCAAGATTTCTCATTACTCGCATGGATGCTAAACTTGATGTGATTTGTTGAATGTAATTTATTTCCGCACCTAATCCGAATTAAATTTGTCTGAATTTTTATTCCGTTCATAAAGAAATCAAGGAGACAGAAAAAATATTAAAATAGTGAGGCTAACTGGCTAGCACAGAAGATGTGTGGTTTACTTAAGTAAAATGAATTTTCAGTTGGAAACACATTCGATCAAAAAGAATGTAGTTATGCAAAGTAAAACAATTTTCCAGTACCTTCTTAGCAATAAATTACACACTTGGCTCGCCGAAATCTGCGCTTCCTTGCAAATTATACATTCAAATTAGGATCATAGTTCTTCAGCTCGTCACCATTTCAATATCTTTTCTTCATAGGGAGCGACGATTCGCCGAACAGGAACACTTGAGGGAGCGGAGCGGCTTAGCAAAATTGCAATAAAAACCACGTCTTCGCATTCCCGACAGACGCACTTCTTTCCAAAATTACATTAATGACTCGTTAGTGCTGCGTGTGGTGCGTGTGGCATTGAAAATAAGTGTGGCGCCAAGAGAATAAAATTTTACGTTTTACGCAAATACAGAAATACCAGTAGCCAGCCTTAGCCTTCTACTGCAATAAACGAAATGGTGATTTAATGTAAAATTCGTTTCTGTTTCTTTGTAATGAAAATTCAAGTTCATTTGAATACAATGTATGCGTTGGATTGCAAAAATAACATTCAGCAAGGATGGACGGACATTCAGCAAGTGAATTATTAGCATCAATTTATGCAATAATCACTGCGATGAATGGCCACGAAGAATCGGGATTAATGTGATACGATTGGATGATGAATAAAACTGAACTTGCTTGCATTAAGATACACTCCGCACCAGAGATCAATGAGATTTAAGCTTAGCCAGCGCAGTGCACCAAAATTGCAGAGATTTCACACTCACACCCTTCACTATGACAGAGTGTCACAGTAGTAGGTCGCCAATTTATTCTAGCGGAAAATTGATAGTAATTTTCGCACTCTTGATTGCCAACATTCTACAATTGGTAGCCTTAAAAAAACTTGCGTATTGAACCTAATTACGATCCTAAAGATAACTTGAGAGTTCAACACACTTGTAAGCTCTTTTAAACCTGGGACTTATTTTTGTATACCAGTTAAATTAATCAATTATTTCTCATGTACGCAGCTCGTACTCGTACATGAGGATAGAAAACGTCAATTGGTTGAGAGCAATGAAACGTGTTTGCATAACAAACAAGTGAATGACTTCTTTTCTGCCTGTCTGTCTGGACTGGCACTAGACTGTGGTTATTCGCCGTACTCGCTATTAAGAGGGAATAAAATTAATTGATTGGTGATCAGGATCTTGAGATCTATTCATTTCTCTAAAGCAAGAAGAAAAGAGCAATGGAATGAAATGAATGGTCCGAGAGATGATGATATGAAGGAAATGTCCCATGAACATAATAAAGTACTTTGGAACACTTTGAAGTGTACAAAATTTATGGGAAGGACTTTATTCCTCAGAGAATAGGCAAGGAAGGCACTTTACTTTATGTTCTCCCCCTTCTTTTCTTTCTTGCATAGGTTGACACATCGCACATCAACTCAACATTTTTGTTGCTACTTCTGCTTGCTTCCTGTAATGTCCAAATGGATCTCCTCATATTTTCAAGATGTTGTAAAAAAAAAGTGAAAAAAGCATAAAGATCGATGGTCAACTTGAGCCTTGGCAATGTATGTACATAGAAACATGTATGTGATGCATGAATTGACACGGCAGTGGCAGTGAAAAGATAAAAGAAAGAAGAAAAATAAGGTAGACTTGCTGCTCGTATATTTTCTTTTACGCATTTACTCTTAAGCACTTCAATCCAATCCAACTTTCAACAACTGCACTTGCCATACTTGCTGAAAATGCAAGTGCAACGTGCAACTGAATTGAAAGGCAAAGCAGAAAAGGAGGGAATGCAATGAAATTTCTCGACTTGCTTTGTTGCAAGTTGCACTACTTGTTCAAATTTCATTGCGTTTGCATTGCATTGCGCTTTCTCTCTTTGAATCGCTTTCAAAATTTCATTCTTCAGAGAAGAAAACTTGATTCTTTTAATAAAATATCCTAGCTAGGTCCCAACTGTGTTGTGAATTGATGAAACTCAACTATGAAATGGTTTCAACTCACGCAATCTTGCAATGAAATTATAGATCAATAGTAATCAGCCGCTTTATACAGCAAAATTCTCTCTGATTCTGTGAGTTGAGTGCTATGTACTTTGCCTTGCTCAGCTTCAGCTTGTCGCAACTACAAGAGAAATTGCAACGCATACAACGCAGCCCAGACAAGTCCGGCACAATTTCCTGAAGGGAAAGACATCATAACTTGCATGTTCTATAAAGTCTTGAGTTTTTAAGTTTTACAATGATTCTTTTAAAGAAAAAGCAAACGACTACAACTAAATATTAAAAATTAATTGGGAATGATAGGTTCAGTTTAGTTTGGCTTGGGCTTGAGGATCCTACCTGCACTGCACTGCACAGCACGTACGTACAGAATTGACATGTTTGTTAATCATTATTTAAGTTTCAACCCCCTTTTCTCGGTCTTTCAATTTATGTTTGCATGAAAAGACGAAACGCCCCAGTCCCACCAAAAAACTTTCATTTTTGTCTCTAATTGATGACGTGCCCGTACTACTTAATACATTTTGTCTCCTCCCAAAGTCACCACTAAATGCATGCATGAGTCACTCATTCTACAAATGATTAATCGGAGGAATATAAATGTGAATCAGATTGCATAAATTGGTAGCAAATGAGAATAGTTTAGCCGAGTACTTTTTATGTCGCCGCGTCCCAACACTTTTCTCAACACGTTCTGCTTGGTGCCTGGTTGATGAAGGGAAAGCGATAACTATCCCACTCTTTGCACCAAGTGCGTGAAAAGCAATTTCCTTTTCATTATATCCTTGAGATGCCTGATTGTTTTGGTAGGACTGACTTGAATTGAGATCTTGCTCAGGAATTGTAGCTCAGATCAGATTGGCACAGTTTGAAAGACGGATGATGTTTTTAGAACTTTAACTAAACTAGCGATAATGCGATCCATCATTCAAATACAAAAAATACTAGGATGTATGCCGTCCCGTCACGGTGCGCCACAGAAGGGCGAGCGAAGCGAAGCGTTTGTATTATTATTATTA
>JAQGCM010002934.1:0-10053 GCA_034699705.1 Hymenaphorura dentifera
ACGTTTGCGTGAAACGTGACAAGTACGCGGGCTCCCAACTTGACATCGACGTGAACGTGACGTGATCGTGAAAATTTAACGGCCGTCAAACTGAAAGCATAAATGAGCCGACTTGAAACGTGAATCATGCGCATGATTTCGACGAGACACAGGACGTGAAACGTGAAACCAAAACGGGAAGCATAAACGTGGGGTTATTCTTTATAAAATGAACCGGCAAGTTTTGAGTTTTTGAGGTTAGGGGATGTGCGATGTGGTACAACTTGGAAAAAAAATGAGAGCTCTGCACAGAATTGACTTAGGTTGAGGTTCCCTTGTCAAACCAAAGAAGTTATTTGCGACGTTGTAATCTGCGCATTAGATAAGAGTGATTTGTCGTCAAATCAGACCAATTGTAAAATTTATTTAACAAGTGGTTTTGTTTTGGCTTTCGTGCAGTCAAAAATTTAATGTAATAATTCATTGTTTGTGTAATTGTGTGCGCTCGTGCGCAAGTGTTTCACTCGAATATCAGGATGTTGCTTCTGCTACTGCTACGGTGGCTAGGAAATGAGTCAGTGGTGAGTTTTGAGTGGGTGATTAATAATTTTTTTTATTCATGCAATATTCCAAAACAGGCACGACTAGCATTGCTCTTGCGAGGGAAGTCTCCTACGTGCAACAAACCGATTCTGTCGGAATAATTTTTTTCTTGAAGGAAGCACATCAAAATGAAAAAAGGAAATTGGATTTTTTTTCTGACGGGCATCCAAAGTCAGTAGGTTTTTTCAATGTGCTAACCCCGTATCTCCTAATGCATTTGAAATGACCCGAACGTCTTTCATGAGGGATGCTTTAAGCCAGTAAATCTATTGGATGCCCGTCGGATAAAATCCAGTTTCACTTTTCCATTTTGATGTATTTACTAAAAGAAAAAAATTATTCGGGACAAATCGATGTGTTACACCTCGGGTACTTCCCTTGTCAGTGCATGCCAGAGAGAGTAAAAAAATATCGAGAATTGAGATGCTTGGAACACCTCTGAAGTCTACCTTGTTAGTTATATTATTTAGATATTTGAAAACAACAGATTCTTCCGTAGTCAATAAAATCAATTGAAAGAATATCTCTTGGAATCTGTTGTAATGGAATCTAAAGAAATGTCAAGGAGTTGGCCTACTATGTTTGACAAAGTCCATAACCATCGGATTATATTTTGTCAACAAGAACGGTGCCGGAAAATCTGTCCGTAAAATAAAAAGTCCGCTGGTTGGTTTCCTTCTCATGATTGACAAATTTTATTCAACATACAAATAAAACATTGCTTTGATTATTCAGAAATCTAGACCGATTTTAATTACAAAGTGGTCCTGATTTTGATCCAGCGCATCGGTGTCTTCAAGGCCCAGCACAACTCTTCGTAGCTGCTACGCAAGTTTGCCCAACCGTGCAGATCTCCCAAGAACAAGAGCAAGGCACAATCGTCGACCCAACGAGCGGGCAAGCTGGAAACCTAGGCGTACATGTTGAAGTCGCGTGGTGACAGGTTTCTCCGTCGACGCAAACTGTCGCGGATCCACGAACGCCGCACAAGCAAGCATAGTCCTCACTAGGCCCTTCGTCGGGACAAGTTGACACTCCAACTGAACAGGTTGATGTTGTCTCGTCGCACCGGTCGCCGGCTAAACATCTTGCCGTCCCGCAATCACAGGTCGTCTCTGCCCAATAGCCAAAGGGTGCGCATTTGGAGTTATTTATTCTGCAGTACGAGACGGGCACGAAGCAATTTTGTCCGGTTGGGCAAAGGACTTGGTCTATCCCGCATAAACAAGGCTCACGGACGGTGCCATTTCTGAGGCAATTTGGAGTCGCCGGTGGTAGTGGGGCCGGCGTTGGCGGTAAAATGGGCGGTAAAGTTGGGGGTAAAGTTGGCGGAGAAGTTGGCGGCAAAGTTGACGGTAAAGTTGGCGCCAAAGTTGGCGGTAAAGATGCCTCGTTCGTCGGCAAACAAATCTGCATTGTTACCGGAAAGCATGTCTTTGCCACTAAACGAAAAAAGGTTCAAACCTGAATTTTTAGCGCAAAAATAGAAAGAAAATAGAAAGTAGATAGTGGTGACATTGTCCATTGACATACCAATTTGTGGACGACCGCCAATATGCAAGCCGTCAACGTCAAGGTCAAAGTCAAAATTGTCATCGTGAGCATGACGAGAGCCAACCTGGTGAAATTGCAAACATTTATGACATTTTAGCCACAATTAATTTTAACAGATGTTTTTTGCTGGCTCAAAGACTTACTTGTGCAGCAGCCTCGCTATCACAGAAGAGCAGAGCAGCTTTGACGACGAATATGAGCAAAACTCCAGCCATTGTGCAAGGGTTTGACATTTTGAACAAATTCTTGAGAATTTTAATTAACAAATTTAACTAGTTATTGAGATTAATTAATCAAAACTTAGAATTTAATTAAATATTTTGTATTAAAAATGCTTGTGATGGAATGAAATGCTGCTAGTTTGTGTGTCAAAATCGCTGCTGCTGCTTTTATGGAAATTACGCTTCGCTGATTTGCGGTTAAGTCATGCTGGGCATGAGCTATTCTTTGCAAAATTTGCACAGCTGAGGCTGACTAATTGTAGTAGCATCACTCAAGGCCGCGAAGTTTTTGTGAAACGAGAGTTTATTGATGAGCAGTTATTTTGACTGACAAGGGAGACTTACGAGGTGTTCTATGCACCTAGCATCGTGATATTTTGTTTCACACACTCTGGCATGCCCTGAGTGAGAATTGATCGAAATTAGCTTGTCAAAATCATTTTGGTTCGCAATTTTTTTTGAAATTTTCAAAAATCCGTAAAATGGCGAAGTTTCCATTCTCTTAAGTATACGAAAATTAGAGTTTCCTAACAACTTCCCCCCTCAGGATTTTTCAAAAATCTCAATTGAAAAATAGTATTTTTAATTTACTCAAAATTTTAGGTGATTATAATTTTCATTTACCCCTGAACGCAATAAATTGTTTTTCAAATTAAAATTAGATTGTTTTTGAACAATCCTAAGGTCAAGAAACTCGATTTTTCCTGTAGCTAAGAGCATGGGAATTTCGCCATTTTTTGATTTTTTAAAGTTTAAAAAAAAATAAAGTTGTGAACCGAAATTATTTTCACAATCCAATTTCGATTAATACTCACTCAGGGCATTCCATCGTAAAAAATATTATCATGATATTAGGTGCTTAGAAAACCTCGGAAATCTCCCTTGTCAGAAATTATACGTAATTGCTTAGTATTTTTGCCTGCATTTTCCTGCTTGTTAATCAGTTTAAATAGTTTAAAAAATATCCATCTGTGGTAGGAGAATTTAGCTACGTTGACAATCATTGAAAGTTTGATCAAGCGCACGTGTTGTGTTGGGTTTTAGTACCCAGTTCAAATCTACCGTCGCGTCCTTCAATTGTCATTCTTTTCTTGTGCTCGTGCAGTTTTCCTCGTGCACAGCTGCTTCAAAAATGAAAGGAATGAAAACTTGTTTTACCAGGTTTTAAAGCGTAAAGTGATTTTATTTGTTGGAGTTTGAATTGTCTCTGCTTTGATCGAATCAGATGTACATTAGTTTAGCAGCTCAACTCAAATTACTGAGTGGACACCACAGAATTTATTCATCGACACTCTTACGAGGGAAGTCTCCTAGGTGCAGCACACCGATTTGTCTGGAATAATTTTCTTCTGCAAGTAAATACATAAAAATGAAAAAGTGAAGCTCGATTTTTTACGACGGGCATCCAAAGTCGCCCGGCAAATTTTTGAGCATGATGACCCCTTATGGCCAAATGCATTGCATTAGCGACAGCGCTGAGACAACTTCGGTTCATTCCTAATGCATTGGGTCATATGGGGTCATCATGCTCAAAAATTTGCCGGGCGACTACGGATGCCCGTCGGAAAAAATCCAGTTTCACTTTTTCATTTTGATGTATTTAATTGCAAAAAAAAAATTATTCCGACCGAATCGGTGTGTTGCACCTTGGAGAGCTCCCTTGTTTGTTAAAACTACCGCAACTACCGCTCAATGCATACATAATTAGGGAATTAAAATGTTTGAACCAGCACTAAAATTTATTTATTTTTTAATCAAGGAAGGAAATGATTGCGCTTGCGCTCTCAGACTCCGTCTCTGTTCTAATGATTGAAGTGCTGATTTTAGCACTCTGTTCTTTTCAATGCATGGGGGTAGTCAAACTTAAGCCGTAAAAACAAGTAAAGATGTAAACAGGCAAATCCAGTAAGCTTAACCATACGGTTTACTCGACTACCTCTTTACTGGTCTTCACTGACTTAATTTTGAATACCCCTTATGTTCTTTCAAAGGTTAAGAATGCAATGCAATGCTATCCGACTCTAGAGTTGATGAGCTGTTGGAATAGAGGACCCATGGTTTCATGCCATTTGGCATAGCCAGCCGCCGACAAATGAACCATTTGAAAGAGTTCATCCACGTAGAGCTCTCGGTAAGGAGTGCCAGGAGAACTTCCAAACTGATTCATCATGTCCAGCGACCTAACTGTCCTTGCATTGTCCAGTGCGGCAATGCGACCGTTGACAATTTGCCCTTCTTGGAGAATAAAGTCTGGGACGCCACCTGCCGGTAACAGGGCCAAGAGTAGAATATTTGCCGTCGTCCTTTCTTGAACGAGAGATACGATCGTAGCAATTCTGTCTCCGACAGTGGCTCCGTCCACAAGTTGAGCAAGGTCGTTGGCACCGGTGAGAAGCACGACGATTTTTGGATTGAGGCCGTCCAGCACTCCTTCGTTGACGATTTGGTCGATGGTTCCCAAAGAAGTGAGCCCTGAAACTCCAGTGTTGAGCGAAAAGTTGGCATAGTTGGCATTCCAAACTTCGATTCCTTCTTGTTTCCACCAGGCTGTGATGGAGTCTCCGAGGAATACTTTGTTATACGCGAGAATGAAATAGAATGGAAATCTTGTGCAATAATTTGTGCTACTGCTAACAGGTGACACTTCTGGCGTGTTCTAGGCACGTAATATTGCGATATTTTTTTTACACTCTCTGGTATGCCCTGAGTGAGAATTAATCGAACTTTGATTGTCAAAATCATTTTGGCTCGCAACTTTATTTTATTTTGAAATTTTAAAAAAATTGCAATCTTCTATACTTAGAACACCTCGGAAGTGTCCCGAATAAAGTTGCAACTGCAAGTGGCTAATCATTTTGATTGTTTCTTACCAGCGTCGACATCTGCTTTTGGTGAAACTTGTGGAGCTGCGGTGAACCCGCAAATGCAAAATAATGTCAAAGACGTTGCTCCGATCGCCAAAACGCGTTGAAACATTTTCGGCTCAAGTAGGAATTTTAGAATTCAGAGTTGAGCAAAATATGGGGAAGGATTGACTGTGAAAATTTGACACAAACTGGAGCGAGCAGCAAAATAGTGCAGAATTTGTGTACAGTAATTATTCTCAAGTATGCACTTCAAACTAAAATTGGAAATTCTCGAACCGGTTGAACTTTGAATGACTATTAGAACTTTCAACTATAAATAAATTCTGACAGCCAAGTTGGATCCGATTTATGAATCCAAAAGTGTCGTTCCTAATCTAATCTATTTGTAATTTTCAGCACTAAACTTGATTAAAAATGTCATCGCAATCGCTGCACGTGCTGGCTTAAATATGCTTCGGGTCAATATCACATTACTAGAAGAGCGTTTTAAAGGTTTCTAAACAGAATACTACCGCTAAAACTACATTCGAAAAATTTTATTCGCAGTATAGTTGTCGGAATTGGAATTTTGCGCAGAGAATGGCGGCCAGTAATTTATTCGATTTTAAAAAAATACCGCCGTCAGCAAACTATCAAAGAACTAACTCACAAGGGACACTCCCGAGATGTTCAGAGCACCTAATATACCGATGTTTTTTCCTACGCTATCTGGCATGCCCTGATTGAGAATTATTCGAAATTAGTCTGTCCAAATCATTTTGGTTGACAACTTTATATTTCTGAAATTTTAAAAAATCGCAAAATTGCGAAATTCCCATGCTCTTCACTTATAGGAATAATCGTGATCGAAACTCGTGAGTACAATCGAGTTTTCAAATGTGTACAATGACCCAGCTTTGCATTTCAGCGAAGGGCAGGATTTACGAAATGTGCTCATGTACTTGTAGTTCCTGGCTTTGTCATCAGTATCAGGAATGCCGTCGCCAATTCCGCAAATTCTTCTGAAATTTTGCATATAATACTTGACGTACTTGACGCTTTCTAGGTTCATCATTCCCGCTGCTGCCAACGCCGTCGATGCTTCAAACAAACATCTTGCTGCAAAAAACGAAAAAACCTTGTGCAGAAAAAAGTTGAGATCCGTGTAGCGTATTGCCGCGAAAAGCATCATGGCGGCCATTGTAAAGAGAACGGATGGAAACCATTGGAGGTACAGTTCGAATGCGTCGTTCAACAAAAGTGCCCAGATTTGACAACGTAGGTATTCTGAGGGAACGGGAAGGATGTGGCCAATAGAGCAGGGTAGCATTGCAAATGCTTCAAACAATTCCAATAGAATGGGCATTGATCCATGGACGCCTCCTGCAAATCATTCCTCAACAGAGACAGAGTCGAGTTTGGCTTAAAATTCTGAATGTCCACAAATCGCAACTTCCTGTTTATTTCCAACCCTATTAGCTGGCCAGATGATTTTGCAATGGGTTTTTAGTTTCGTAATTTCTCCAATCAAATCACAATCTAATGTGCCGAGACCTTTCACGATTGAATGAAAGTCATATGGTGTAGTTGAAAGGGAAACAGCAGGAATTTTTCTCCTTCTATATCTCCTAGAGTTGCATTGAAAGGAAATTGAATTTCTGTACTGCCCACTCTCGTGTGAATGGTCAAAATGTTTACGATTGGTTTCTGAAAACTCACAGTTGCACATTTCACAGTTGGTCACGCCTCGGCGCTTGGCCAGCGTTTCTTTGTCAGGCTCAATCCATAGATTTGTCTCTTTAATTGTTGCTATGCATCTGTCTGCTATGTCTAACATTTCCAGCACAAAATCACGCATTATATTTGCAGATGGATGCTGAGAATATTTTGAATCGCATATTTGCCCACGGTCGTTTACAACTTGAATGTTGTAAGCGATTGGAAGACGTTCGTAATTTTTTTTGTATTTGGGACAGAAGGGTCCGACTGGACAAGAACATTGGTGTACTCTAATGAGTAATATATGAGAAACGGAGTATACGCTAGCATCTTCTGTCAAAGCGGTAGCTGAGTTTTTGTGGAATTATTGGCTCCTGCTCATCCTGCATTCCGTATGATGTGATCTTTAAATCCCTTTCAAAATTGCTTCTGACATACAGGTCAAAACACATAAGAATGTTTTCCATGCTTTCCTAATAATGTAGACAAATTCTCAATGTAAATGTAATGAGCAGACACACCATTCTCAACAAGCAATAAATCAACATGCTTGTCTCTGTCAGCAGAAGTGGCTCGGGCCAGATATACGTCTGGACCGTTATGCATGTAAACTGTCACAGAAATATCGTTATTGCTTTCAAATTAGTCAATGTAAACTAGACTCACACCAATGTCCTTGTCAAAGTTTATGCTTTTAAAATTTAGAATGTTTCTACCCGACTCGTAAAAGGCAGGGTTCAAAAGGTCCCTTTTCCTTAGCTTCATTTTTGGTTCGCCCTCATTCTCAACCTGCGGTTCACCCCACTGTGACTGTTTTCGTTTCCTATTCTGCAAGTATGCGGCCCTAACCTTCTCTGGAAAAACGGCTGCAATTATGCAATCTTCGAAGCAGTTCGAATTTGTGCTTCTTATATACCGCAATCCTCTACAATTCATTAATGACTTGGGAGTCGGGATGCAACCTCTTCCACCCAGAGGTGGTTTATATTCGCCTACATGAACGTCAAATCGTACAATGTGCTGGACACTCCATTCGCTTCCAGATTCATTCCAGAAATTCAAAAAATGTATAATTTGCGAAAAATTATTAAGAATGGCAGACTGAATAAAGCTTTTATGTGTTATTATGCTCCAGGAGGACCCGACAGGCTTACTATTTGCAACTTTTCCGCAGCAAAATTCATACATGTCTACTATTACTCTAAACGATACACGGATCCCTCTAAAAAAAGTCTACTACTTGATCTAGCAATTTAGTCAGAGCTAGGTGAATCATATCATAAAGTTCAGCTACTAAACAAATAGTTACAGTAGGAGTAAATTCGTAGAATCTTTTAGATTCGATAAAGACAGAAGTGTCCACCTGAAGTCGATTTGGTCCAACATGACCGGCCCGTCCCTAGCCGAATTGCGGACAACAGTTACGGATTTTGCTTAGCACGTGGGTTCCGCAAAATTGACAAGCGTGACGATCTGATACGTGTTCATCCATTGCAATATATCTGTGCGAATAAAACTCACACCCATCCATTGGACAGTCATACTGAAGATTAGATAGAAACATTCAATATTTTGACTGCTAGGTGGACTCAAAAGATTCTTACCGTAATCGGATCTTGTGTCAATTTTTTGCCCATCCTTGTTTGAACTGTTTCGACTTTCCTACCCTCCTCCAGCCCTGGACCCTGAAGGGCTCAATTGTCTTGGTTGGGGGATTTTCTTAATTGTCCTTTTTTTGCCTGGGGTCGGGGAGCCAGTTCATCCGGGACAATTACCTCCACGTCGAGGTAATCGGAGGGGGGGGGAGGGGGGGGGGAAACAAACCACCTCCTCCTCTTTCATCGGAAAGTCAAGCTGCAATTTTTGAATCAAAATGAAAATTGGCATTTGTTGATTATATACAAACATAATTTCATGATGAAAAATAATTTCAATAAATAGAAAAATTTAATACTTACATTTGGGATCGGTGGTTGCCGATTCAAATCTTCATCTGTTTCACTTTCGCTGCTGGCGATCCCATCGCAGGGTGCCAGTAGCCATTCGGGGGCAGGAAACTGCAAATGTTGCTAATCAATATATTGCTTAGCAAACAATGTCATAAAATCAATTCATCATCACATCAATCAATTCATGTTCAATATTTTGCACGTTGCTCAGCCAGCGTTCAACTGTCAGCGCGCAAATTTTGAAAGCTGTCCAGTCAGCGTGCAAACTTTGACCGCCGCAGCGAGGATGAAAACATGTGTATGTTAATTTAAAAATAGAATTAAAACCAACCTCAATAATATCAAGAATTTCTATTTCTTCCGGCCGCAAGCCAAGGAATCTTCAAACTCAATCGGATCATTCCTGGTTGCTCCACACTGATTCACAAATTCACATATTTACTTTAAGATTTAGATTCAGGTTAACTTTATTCAACGGTCAACTTTACTTGTAAGCTTCGTAGGTTGCTAACTGCTTGTGACAATAAAATTTGAAGACTAAGCTGGATCCACACGTCTCAACCCGAGCTCTACTTTTAGGTTTGACGCCAACTCCAAATGGGTTTTTTTCTCAAAGAGAAAGGGACCCTTACAAGCCCACAACTAGCATTGAGCAAAACCATGCTCGCGGTGTGCACTTTGGCCATGTCTGCATGCCCTTTTGCTTAAAGCTTAAGTAGAGTAGCTACAGGGAACACTCACCCTTAGCCTAAACCCTCCCACCCTTCTCAATGACTGACTCAATGGTCAGTCATTTCTCTCCCTCTATTCAATGCCCGAGTACAGGTCATAGTTTTTTTCCAGTGTCCAAGATCAACTGGACATGAACCGGACAAGGCACTCGGTGTCTTTAAGCCACTAACTAGGGAGACTTCCGTTCTTACTCCGATGTGTTCTAAATACCTATATAATATCGCGATTCTTTTTTACACTCTATAGCATGCCTGGGTGAGAATTTATCGACATTAGAATGTCAAAATCATTTTGGTTCGAACTTAATTTTTTTTTAAACGAAAAACCATGCTCTTAGCAACAGGAAAATTCGAATTTCCTGACTCCCTCCACACTTACGCTAGGTTTATACTTATGTTTATCGTCATTTTTGCGTTCATTTTTGTGCTTTTACTCCCGTTTTTACTGCAG
>JAQGCM010002935.1:0-10048 GCA_034699705.1 Hymenaphorura dentifera
GAAAATAAAGTGCCGGCTGAACTTTGCAAAATAAAATCTGGTCAAAGTGTGAATCGAAAGCTGACCGATTCGCAAACTAGAAATATGGTAGCATTGGCTCGAAAATACCCTAACGTACTTGAGACAGACATTTTAAGGGAAGTAAGTAATAATTTTAATAATAATTATTAATACAAATTTGTTGGTGCGTTATAGCATTGCGGACTTCTTAAAAAAATTTTTTTAATGAACAGACTCGTGACCTTAACTTGAACAAGAATGATCTATTTGCGAAGTTTGGTGTGCGTATTGACGACAAAATGCTTGAAATGCAATGTCGAGTCATAGATCCTCCGTTGATTACTTACAGCAAACCAGGAGGTGGTGGTTCGACGGATGTAAATCCAGATAAAGGGGCATGGCTTGTCTGGAGTCAGAACTTCCGATTCAAGAAGCCGGCTGCGGAAGCAATTACCCGACAATGGGGAATCTTTATATTCGGGAGGGGAGATCAAAATGCGACAATGTAATGATTGCTATAATAGTTTGTTCTTTTGATTTTCCTTTTTTATGTTTAAATCTCTCTAAAAAAGTATTGTCTTATTTGAAGGAATTTCATTGACGCTGTGGTCCAGCTTGGGAAAAAATGTGGCCTTTCTTTCTCTGACAAACCGATCGTTCAAACAAGAGTAATGAATGAAGCTCAGCACAATGAGAACGTTAAAGTTCTGGCCCAGCTATTTAGCAAATTCAAGCAGCATGGTTGTCATCTCGTTGTCATTGTCATTCCTTTCAAGCCATCTCGATTCTACAGTCAGGTTAAGCAAGCCGCCGAGTTGCAAGAACATGGGGTTGGAATTCTCACTCAGTGTATTGTGAATTCCAATTTTAATCCAAGACCTCCTAAGAAAATGAATGCTCAGTCGTCAACGGTGCAACAATTGTTGCTAAAGATCAATGGCAAATTGGATGGAATCAGTCACTCGGTTTGCCTTCCTCAGTCTTTGAAGGGGAGATATGCAAGCATTGACTTTCCAAATTTACAAGAACCGGTGATAGTCATAGGAGCTGACGTGACCCATCCACCTCCTGGGACTAGTGCGAGGGTAATTCTTCGTAGGGCTATAATTTCTTGCTTTCATTTTCAAGACTAAACACAACTTTGCAAATATTTTTACAATTTCAATAGGATCCCAATGATCCTTACAAGGAAATTGTAATTCCAAGTTTCGCTTCGGTGACTGGAAGTATTGACAGAACTTGCATGCCTTATATGATGCACGTTCAAGCCCAAAAACGTGCTGGAAAAGGAGCTGCGGAAGTCATTCCCAACTTAGGGGAAATCGTTTCTGAATTCATCAATGAATTTTTCCGCCGGAATAAGAATCTACCTGGAAAAATCATTTACTACAGAGACGGCATTGGAGATGGACAATTTAAAGAGGTTTTACAGAGGCTGTTTGGTTATATTGTTTTATCAGGAAACGATTTTGTCCAATATTACAAAAAAAGTAGTAAGAGATATTACTAACTTCTAGGTTCTTCATATTGAGATGCGAGGTATTCGTGCAGCTTGCTCTAAATTCGATAGAGCAAATCGTGGAGTTCCCTACATGCCGAAAATAACATTTATTACTGTTCAGAAGCGGCATAAGACCAGATTTTTCATGCATCGAAATTCGAAAACTGAGAATGCACCACCTGGTACAGTTGTGGATTCTCATATTGTTCATCCAACTGAAGTGGATTTTTATTTGTTGTCACACCAGGCTATTCAAGTAGGGGCAGGATTATGCTCTTTACTTAGTACAGACAGGCAATTACTGTAATTATTGTTTAATTTTCTATTTATTAAGGGAACTAGTAGACCCACTCGCTACCATGTTTTGTGGGATGACAGTAAATTCAGTATGGACGAAATCCAGATTATGACATATTACATGTGCTACATGTACGTGCGTTGTAACCGTTCCGTAAAAATTCCAGCACCGACATATTACGGTACGGTAAAGTACAATTTTAATTGTGCGAAAGTTTTGGATTTCTTAATTGTAAGTAATATTTGAAATTTAGCTCATTGGGCAGCGGCACGGGCCAAGGCTTTGGCAGAGGGTAACGAACATTTGTATGCAGATAATTTGGCTCCCCTGAATGACAAACTGCAGAGAATGAACAACTTCAAAATGCAATTTCCAATGCACTTCATTTGAAAACAAGGAATCTTCCCTTCACTATAATCTTTCACTTTACAAACAACTTTTAACGAGCAGAAAATATCCAAACCAGAATTTTAAAAATAAAAATCTACAAGTAACCTATACCTGGTGTGATTTCGTGAATTCGGACAATAAAAAGTTTATAGCTGATTTTATCGCAATATATTGTTTTGAGCATACCTAATTGATTTCAGGGATTACATACTTTTGTAGTTTCTTCGCATTTAAATCAAACTTCGCTTGTGGCTTATGCTTTGACTTGTACTTTACATTATTCAGGCTGGAACAATAAACCTGCTTACGAAATAGCACTCATTGTTTAATTTTTAGTGATGATTTCCGTCAAAGATAACTTCATATTCCAGGCATCCTTAGCTTACGTCTTGCGAAATTTACCATACTTGACCTAGGAGTCAGGAGGGGGAGTGCTGACAGTGCAGTGCTATGCTTGGCGAACTAGTTGGATTTTCATTTTTTTTACAGTCTCATGATTCTTGCAAGTTGCAAGTAATAGCCAAATGTGCTGCAAAAGTGCGTTGTGCATATTGCGTGTTAAATTAGAATTGGAATTTAAATCCTACTCCTTCTGGTCAAGTAAGATTTATTGATCCAAAAGGGGAAGCGTAGCTCTTAAGATATTAACTTCGGTGATTCATCGCCTCTTCAGATGACACATTCCTTGATGAGCAACTAGAGCAACACGCACGTCCACCACGACTTGACAAAATGGACTTTCACCGTTTCACCCTCAATGAAAATGAAATTCTCAGCAAATGCTTGTAATTTATTGCTAATTCTGCGGATTCGGTGCTTCACGTTTCAAAAATTTATTCTATTCTTTGCATGACATCAGATTCACTTTCATTTGCACAAAATTAGAAAGGCATAAAACACGCAATATACTGCAATGCAACCAGTAGTGAACTTTCTCAAGACAACTGGGTTTATCCCAATTAGCAATTATTGGCCCAAAGGGTTCTTTCTGTACACGCAGAATAATGAAATTCTCATAAGGTTAATTCTGATTCTGTGACTGAACACGGACTCTCCTTTAATTCTAATTTTTGAATATAAATATTTTATGACACTCACTCCCACAGTGAAAGTGATAAAAAAATGAAAGAGTGCAAAGTTTTATCGTGAACATGAAAATTGCAAATTAATGATGCCTTTGAAGAACTAGAATACTCAACACATTTCGAAATTAACAAAACACACAAGTATATTCCTTGGTTTGCTTCGACCGTGGGAACTGGGATTCTCGCCTGTGAATTGGGTGTCTGCAACAAAAAATGTAATCGAAGGTGAAGGTGGACTTAGGGTGAGGAATGAGGATTAGGGAACAATTTGGCTTCAGTAACCCTACAATTTTATGAAAAACTTTTCAAAAGATTGGCCAAATTAGCCTTGAAACATTATAATGCGAATTCGAATCGATAAAATTGCATTTCCGGGATTTCCTTATTTAATCATGGGAATTTTGGCAAACATTTCGTGTAATGAATATCGCATCGATGCGGGCGGTGTCTGATCTTGACTATCCGTCCGAAGTGAACATTCTGAAATCTGAAGAATACGGAACAAGTTCCTAAAATTCCACATGAAATTGCTAGCTTACCCAATATTTTGCAAACTGTGGAAACCTATAATTCAAGAAACAGTCGAAATAGAATAAATTTTTGGAATTCTGATGTGCTAGATTAAAAATATATGGCTATGATGGCTATAAATGCTATAATGTCCATTATTATTGGCTGTCTGACCATTAATGTCGGCTTGAAACCTTCCGTTGCTGAATTTGAATTTCATACCCAAGAAAAATTAGCGCCCGTCCTAAAAATAACTTACCAGCATTACTATTTTAAGTCTGCCTTAATTTGTTAACTAGCAAACCAAAAAATTAAAGCAACAGCAGCGTATTATAAGTCTGCTCTGCAATTGCAATGCAAAAATGCAATCATGTTGCGAATTGTACTACACCTGCACCTGCCTTTCGGCACCGTACGTATATTTTGCAGGAAAACATAAAACAATTTGCAACAAATTGCAACATTTGCAACCAAGTTCAAGGAGTTCAATTGCAGGGCAACCTAAACACCGTTTACTTCGGATTTCGGATCGTTCGGAAAGTGATCAATCGATGTCGAACACAACTAATTACTGTTTGCAAAGTTTGTGATGCTCGATTCCGAATTCCGATGGTGATAAACGAAGGCAGCAACATGATTTGCCATCGACAATAAATTGCTACGAATACAGAATACTATACAGTGAATACAGTCCTACAAATTATCGAATAGCACGCTGATCTGGGAAATATTGCAAACTTCTTCATAAGAGGAACGAAATGAGGAAGCAATGAGCGAGCACAATGAGCAGGTCAGCGGCAGCGAAACCCGATACATATACTTGTTTGTGGTTGTCAGTCGGTGTCACGAAAATTTGCAAGTTAGTTGTATTGCAAAACCTGCAAGAATTGCTCTTTAAACTCAACTGCGCTGTCATCCGCAGAATTTGAAGTGGAGGTCAAAATCGAAATTGACCCCGAATGCCCGAACGGAGCCTTGCCTTGTCGATACCATAACTAAATCTACATTACATTTTTTCGGACTCTCTTCAGAGTTCAGACAGAGTCAGTCAGAGCAGCAGTTTTCGGGTATACTTTCGCTCTCAGTTCTTCAGTAGCTCGGTGGGTGTTGCACTGGAAACAAGTCCCTGAAAATCATCAGTCATTCTTGTCTATCCGAATTTTCCGAATCATTCTAAAAACGAAAACCTTGCCTTGCTTGCTTTCCCCTGCTGTTCTACGTCTTCGGGTCAAAACTTTTGACGTTGGACGGCGTTCGACGCACTCGGTTCATTTTCATTGTAAGAAAGAATATAAGCAAACGGGCGGAATTGAAAGTGCAAATCTCATTGCATGCACACGTACCGGGTAGAATAGAAAACCGTGGGACTGACTGACTGCGCTGCGACTGGGACTACAAAAAAACTAAAACTACCCCATCGTCATTCACGTAGTACGTGTACGTACACGTTCGCCGTTCATACCGTTTTTGCCCTTCATCTTTCATTTTCCATTTCCATTTCCACAGACCGAGAGACCGACTCCTTTGGCTGAATCTGAGAATTCGTTGGTTGTTCGTTGCTCTTGGCAAGTTCTAGTTGGCTGCATTGAAAATTTGGAGTTGAAGTTGGAGTCGAGTCTCTCTGGCTTTTTGTGCTGCTCGGACTGCAACTAACTGCACTGTGCGGGAAGACAAGCAACAAGCCCCGGCGTCTCTTTCATTCCTCCCTTTGCTCACCAACCATTCAGTTCTCAGTTCAAACTCATCTCCGTCTCTCTCAACAAACGAAGCAACGCAACGCATCAAAAAGTGCACTTTTTACTCTTTTCGACTCACAAAACTACAACACTTTTTTCAACAAAAGTACATCTCTTTTTGGAACTTTATCATTTTTATTTGAACCACTGTCCGGTAAGTGAAAAAAAAGTTTAGTTACTATTTGCATTGAAGGGGTAGTTTTTAGTTTTGCGGGGTTGAGAAGGGAGCAAGGGCTCTAGAAATGACAGATGTTGGATGAAATGAAAGCATACATACCTTTGCGTACAATCAAGCGGGAAATCATTTTTGAGGTAATTTTGAAAAAATCTGACGGAGTGGTTGGGAAATTTGGAGGGTGCACGGACGGAATGCCGAAACGTTTTTTTGCGAGGAGTTAGTTGTGTGAAGTGCGTATTAAATACGAGATGTTGATGTTCTTAAATTAATTTACGCAGAAAAATGTTTGGCTTCTTGGGCATTGGATATCAAAGTGGTCAAGAAGTTGGAGTGAGTCATTTAATATGAATGTTTAAGGTGGGGCCAGAAATTTGATGTCTGACTTAATTTTATTTAATAAGTACTCTCTTAGCAAGGCATAGCATGAATGTTTTGTAATTTATGAGTCTGGCAGTAGCACATTGACAGGTCACGCAGAGAAGAGTTTGTTCTGCTGGTCAGAGTCTGTCTGTTCAGCGATCAGGTCGTCGGTCGCTTTGTGCTCAAGTGAATTTAGTTGAGGCTTATCAAACGCATTCCTCAAAATAACTTAATGCGGGTCGGCAATCGGCATTTTGTGCGTTTTGTGTATGTTTATGTAAGTATTACGTTATGTGTGTTGAAAGGATTGAGAGTCGAAGAGTGTTTGATTATGTTTTAATGAGTTTATGACCCTTGAGTGTATTGAATGAATCCTAAAATAACATGAGAGATCATTAAATCCTTCTCAAGTTTCACTGCGTTTCAAAAACTGTCATTGATACTGATACTCCAAACTTCAACATCTTCAGTCAAAGCTTCTAAAGACATCCTTGTTGAAAAACTTATCGAAGTACTTTACATTCTTCCACTAATTTATTTTTTTATGAAGTTTATTCAATTTTTTTTGCGGAGGTTTGGAATTGGAGTACGTGGAAGTCGTACTACGCATTTCTTCGGACTCGGACACTATTTACGAACGAGTGAGTACAAACAGCCAGAAAGCAAGCATAAGCACAACAAATTTGCCCTCTTATCCATCAACAAATATGAACAATTTGTCCTGTACATTCTTCTGCTCTACCACTGAAATTTATTGTAGATTTGGTTGGTACTCAAAAGAGAGCAATTGAGCAGAATTATCTCTTTAGAATAAAGTGGACTTTGAATTAAAGTTAATTTTTTTGGGCTCCTTTTCTGTTTCTGTAGTGCGAAAGCCTTAGGCATTGCTCATGTTCAACACTCGTCTTCAACTCAATAGTTGACGTTCCATCGCTCCAACCAATGCCGCCATTGCCATTATTGTCGTTCACCCAGCTAGCTAACCAAACCAGATTTATTTTTACTAAAGACTGTCACCCCTCAAACCGTTAGATGAGCATTTCTTCTTGCATTCCGTTCAAAGGTTACTTGAAAACTTTAAAATAAATATTCAGAGGGAGGAAAAGTAGTGCACTGCTTTGCATTGCACTCCGGTTGCACGTGACGTTTTTCAAGCAAGGGACAAAGAAAGTAACAAAGGTTTGAAGGTTTATCTCAAATTCCGTGTAACTTCTACGAAAGAAGATTTACGAGTTGGATGCCGTTATTTTTTTTGCCACTTAAAGTTTTATTCAAGCAAAAATTAAGCATTGAGTACATGTTGACGGCTGACGCTATCGCGCACTGCGAAATAATTGTTTCTTTGCTCCCTAAGGTTTTGATTAGTCAAACTAGTCAAACAGATCATATCAAAGATCTCAGTAGCAAAGGACATGCAACTTTGTTTGCACAAGGTTAAGAGATCTCCACAAAACGATATGAGTCGAACAGTCAAAGGCTTTGCATCATAGCTTTGGCTACCATTTTAAAGCGTGCCAATCTGGCTGATAACCGCACTTAGCAAATACTCAAGATCATCATCACCGTAAATTAAAGTCAAACAGTCAAACTGATGGGGCATCCATTTAATAATAAACACTAACCACTCTGTAAATAGTTTAAGTGTCGTTGACTTTGACTTGGGGTATGGCTACATCTCAATTCCGCCGGATACAGATTGTAGATACATCATTACTTATTACACGAGTGTTTTCAAACGGATTGTTGTTGACTAATGATGATTTGCTTAATTTGCTAAAAGAAATCTCTGCTCTGTCGTCTATGCTGGCTTGCTGCCTGTGGTTTGAAATGTTTGAGAATCTGAGTTCACATTTGGACGGGACGGATCAATTTAGGCGGTCTTTCGCTTTTATAATCAAATCGAAAATTCTTTATTCGGATTTTTGACTTTTCATTTAGTCGCACCATAATTCAAGTAACAAGTCGGCAAGTTTCTTGATTTTAGCCTTAGTTTTGGTGGCGTACAATCTTGTTAACTGAAGAGTGTCAATGTCAGTGGACCTAGTGGATCAGTCCAATGGAATTTTAATGGAGAGCTTTTACTTGTGTGCCTGAAGTTAGGTTGGGTGTGTCACATTATTCTCATCTCAGTCCAGATGAACGGATTAACCTCGTTAGACGTCCTTTATAAACAAATTCTGTTCTCTCTTTGGATGTGATGGTGTGAATTTTAAAGATATGATCATCATAATTAAGTCAATTGCCTGCCGTTCTGATAAGGCAAACAATAGGCATTAACTGAACATCTTCCGAACATTTTAATGGAATGTAATACGTCACCCCTCTTACTACAGTACAGTACATTTGACTATTGACATTTAGCTAGCACCTGCTAACACAGTTATCATTCTGGTTTACGTGCTGTTGTCTGTGTCACACCAACTTTTTTTTGAACTGACTGACACATCAAATAAGTCAATCACTCGAAGTAAGCGTAAGAGAAGACGAGATGAGGCAAATGAGGATGATGGATCAGTGGATTAGGTTCATGGAAATATTGCACAATCGCATTTTGTCACTCAGACATTCTTTGATGCAGTGGAGTCAGGGCAGGGAGCCAGTCGCTCTAGTATTTTTTACAAATGCAAAATGCGAGTCAGGAGTCCTAAGGTTTGTGGGGATGATTCATCGATTAACAATGAAACTTCGTCGCACACAGCACGTAATAACATGACTCAATTCTTGCTCTCTCAACGTAATTGATTGTTGTTGGTTTAGTTTGTTTAGCTGGCTTTGTCGAAGTAATCATTAGTTGGAGAACGGAGGCTTAGAGCAGGAACTTCTATCTGGTTAGAATAGAAGAAAATTCTCCACGTCCACACAAATTAGAATTTGCTTAGATAGTATAGCACATTCCTCTCGGTGTAGTGTAAATATCCGCATCCTTGCAATTGTAATTGAGTCACTCGTTTCCTTTTTGGTCATTTTTGGCGCCTGTATAATTTTGTTTATGTAAGTCGAAATCACAGATCCACCGAATGAATAAGGAAAGGAAAGGGTGGGTCTGAGATAATTCATTCATTCTATGCATTTGATGACAGACAATATGGATTAGTCACATTACAGACGAGATGAGTGCAATTTGAACACACTGGTTCTGGTTACATATTGCTTGCTGCTTTTACCCATTCTTCAAGAGTGTGGTATTCCTCTTATACGGGCCTATCTGGTCTGCATTGACCAGCGTTAACTCCTAAATTAATGTCATGCTGCTGTGTCCAAGTAGGTATTCTAAATGGGAAATCGGATATGAATAGCGTGAAAAGATATGGTATTTGGTTGGTATGTTATGTATTCCCCACTTGATTCATCGTAGTAAAATTTAAATTACAAAAACCGAATAAACTGAAGTACCGCAGGTCGCTAAGCTAAAGCTATGGGTTGTGTTGGATAAGTCCGATCTAACTCGACTTATGCAGTGCACTAAGCCGAGGGAAGTTTTAGGGCAGAGCAAATCAATTTTTCAACTTGCATGAACGAAACGAGAAGCATTTAACATCATCTCACACTCACACCTGCTCCAACGAGAATTTTTCGATGCAAATTGCGACAAATGCGAAACTAAGAATTTGCACCAATTGTACGCAGTTAGTTGTATAATAATTTTAAAATTGTTAATTGGTGGGCATTTACAATTACTACAACACACCTTACGGTTGTGTGCTGCAGTTCCCCTGTTCCCAGCGACATAAGAGGAGAAAGAATTGCATTATTCCTTTGTGAAGGTAGTGGCATTTTAATACTACATGATCTTAAGATGAATCAGCTTACGACCATTAACCAGGATTTATTTGGCTCATAAATGAGACTTTCTGAGTCCGAAAGCAATTTTTCAGCCTTTGTCTTCCTGGTTTGGTGAATGGTGACCGAACTTTGGTTTAATCTTTGGGCTGGAACCGGACCTACTTAGAGTCCTGGAGAGGATAAATTACAAACCGTGGAATCAGAATC
>JAQGCM010002936.1:0-10048 GCA_034699705.1 Hymenaphorura dentifera
TGCAAATTCTTAAGTGAATTGATCAAGCATTGCGACCTCCAGAGTCGACCCGGACGGACAGAACGAATGCATAGCATAGCACTTCGTGCATGCAATAATTGATGACAATTTTACAATACACAATTGTTCAATGCAGCGCTGGCTGATATCACCTTGTGCTGCGCTAAGGGCTTGATTGAGAATTTACTTTTGACATACTAGTTAAGATGTTAAGAAACTATGCGACGTTTGCTGTAAAAATGATTCCAAATTTCTTAATTCCAAAATTCCAATTAAAATACAAAACGGCTGTCTACACTACTAGTTTCAATTACGGGATAAGGCATGTGTCTTTGAATACAAATGATAGTATGTATTGCTTGAGAATTTTTTTTTCACCTGTGTTAGAATTATACTCATATGTTCCAAAGTTCAAAAACCTTTAGGAAACAGAGTAAAACCAGAACACCAGAAGGAAGTATGAGAAAAAGTGACTTTGACCTGGCCACGTCGCATAGGTGGGGACAATCTTTTCAAGCATGCATTTTAAATACAAAATAGTATTTTGTATTTTATATTTTGAAGCATTTTGCAAATGTATTTGCATTTTGTATTTTCTGCATTAGTATTGTGTATCTAGTTTGTATATCGGAATATGGCCGAATGTATTTTGTATTTTAAATGCAAATCGCATTGAGGTTTAAAATTCCGAGAAAACGACTGGCTTTTTCCAATTTTTTTCGATCTCTGACTTCATTTGTTGCGATTTGCGAAAAACACTTTTTCTGTACTGTAAACTTGCAGCTTGATTTCTTTTAAACATATCTTTGTTATGTCCCGGTTTTCAGCAAATAGTCATACAAAATCTGGCACATTTTTGCAATTACATTAGGAAAGAGATTAATTAATCACAATTACAAGACACACTTTACTAACGTAATCAATTGTAATTCCGTCGTCAATATTACGAAAGTAATGACATACTAAATATTACGATTGCGTAATTTGAATTGTAATTGTGTAAGCAATCCATATTACAATTGTCCCTAGCCTGAAAACAGTTACTTTCATTTAAAAGCAGTAGACTGTGGACAGTATTGATGGCAAAACATAACTTCCTACAAGAAAAAAAGTACTGTATTTTGTACGTTCCAAAAGTATTTAAAATACACTATTTTGTATTTTGAGGAAGTTTTTTCGCAAAATGTATTCTGTATTTTGTATTTTCCATTTTTGTATTTAGTATTTTCAAACCAAAGTATATTGCCCAGCTATGTCTTGTCAAGATCTCATCCCTCTCATCCTCATCCTTCGGTCGCGGCCAACCTGTCCAGGAATTCAGTTCCAATTCCAGGCCAGGACCGACCTGTTCCAAGTTCCACCTTTCAATTACAATAGTTCCATTCCATTTCCATCATTCCATCTTCCATCCGCAATTTTTTGATTTCTATGCAATACGCATTATGGTCTGGGCAGTTGGGCACTGCACTGTGGGCAGTGCAGTGCCCACTGGGCACTTGGGCAGTTGGGCTGGGGTTTCAGGCAATTCTCTATGTTTTGTGAGGAATGAATGGCGAGGGACGGGCAGAGATGTTTTGCTCGATGCCAAGCTGGGCTTAGTTGTTGGTTGAAGGTGAGAAGGGCGCTGGTTCTTGAAATTTTTTAATTGTTAACTTTAGTTTTAAGGATCATGTCAGGTGGTAAAGGAGTTTGTTCAAAAATTAACGGACAAAATTTTAAAAATTAACATTTCTAATCAAGTTTGTCATCATAACGGTCCCACCATTCATTCGTTAACCGGTCAACTAACTTACAAAGCTACCTAAGAATGAGACCAATAATAGACCAACAATGAACAACCGCAACAACCTAGCCAAAACACGAATAAAATGCCTGCCTCTTGGCTATTTATTCTAATTTCTAACAAGCCCAACAATAAAACGTTTCTCACATTTTGTTTGAAACCAATCGTGAGTAGATAATAGTCAACAGTAAACACCAAGTTCAAGTGCCCAAAGTATCCCAATTCTTTCGCATCTTGGAATCAATGAAGAAAAATCACAGTTCAATCAACGTAAAAGTACGTCCCAACCAGAGACAGTGAGAGAGTTACAACTATTCTCAGGACTCAAAACAAAGTTCACCATTGCGTGTGCCGCTCATTTGCACATTTCACTATCAAACGAAACAATCCGCATGTATGTCCGAATATGAAATTCAAATTCCTCATTTCAAGGGCCTATAAGATTTTTGTAATTTTTGGAAATCGCATTCAGGTCATAGTTCAATTTGAAAAGGGTGGAAGCGGTTGCGGTCTAGAAAAGACGCCCGCAATGCAGCATTGTTTGCCGGGCGTTGTAATATGAAGTGGGTGGTAGGGTGGTACTAATCAGTAGCTAGAAAAGAAAAAGAGTCACAGCAGCTGCGAATTAGCTGTATCCTGCTGCTAATTACTGGAAGACGCTCTGGCTGTGTACTCCTGCAAAGCCAAGATGTTTAACTGAGCTTAACTTTATTTTTCCAGTTAAATTCTTACTCGGCATGAATCCAAACGAACCATGTTCTTTGGCAACTGACAACGCCGCCCGAAACCCTATCCCACTGGAGGCACTGAAACCATCAATATCTACTCCAAGTTCAGATGGGACATCGACTGTCAGAATTCCTGTTAATACGTTTAAAGGCGTATTGTCAATTTCTCCTGAATCTTTGGATGGATCGTTGGGTACGTTTACGAATTTTTTTTTACCAAACCAATCACATCAAAAGATAGTTGATTGATAGCTCTAGCGAACAAAATTGAAGGAATTAGGTATTCGATACCCTCATACATCCTTCCTGGCAGTAATAGTTTTTTTCTTACTAATCTTACTCGAAACCTGAGACCATTGCGAATGTGAAATATTTGTTAATGTGTTTGTTTAGTATAATAGTCCCTCCATTGCTGTTTATATTTTATCTTGTATTTTGCTACTTCTTAATTTTTGGAAATGACAAATGAATGTGTCTTTATTTTACAGACGCCTCAATACATCCTTTACAACCCCCCAATGCCGCTGGGAGCGGAAAGCCACTATGTATTAAGAGGAGACCTGGAAGGCCAAGGAAAGATGGTGCCTGCCCAGCCAAGAATACTAAACCCATTCTAAAAGCCAAAAGGTTTACCAGGTAATTTGATAGGAGGGTTACGATTTTTTGAATTGATTCAGGTTACTTCAATTGACGAGTTCAAAGAACCTGACAAGTGGTATATTTATTGGCCTTTAAATTAAAAGAATATATACATAAAAGTGATTATGTTCACCTCTGTGTTCTGTAGTGGAAGATTTCTCAGTAACAATTGTAGAGGAGTGCGAGGGCGAAGAAAACGAGATGCGCTTGCAATTTCATTTCGAAATAGCTTTGGACCCGGAAATACGCCAGATCTAAGTCAAGCGGGAGATGATTCGCCGTCAAGAACTGAAGACACAGCAGAATCTGATTCAAGCAGCGTTGCTTCTTCATTCGAAAAACTACACGAGGATTTTGTGCTGTTTCCGGAGCAATGGTACGTTAGATCGTCATCGTCGGATGAACGAGTATGAATTGAATATTCTTTGGGATCCAACCGTCCTCATGTCAATAAATCTCAAGAAATTCCAATGCATATATCGCGGTGACCTAATTATTTAGTGCCACCCATTTGTTCAAAAGCAGCCCTAGAAGTGCCGCGCAGCATTTCTCATCTAAACCTTAAATTGGGGTTTCATATTTACAGGCCTGGAAAATTATGTGGATTCTGCAACTTGGGTGAACGAAGTATGTTAGGACAAGGGGATCTCAAGCGGCTTAAAATCCCGGAGGGGTTTGATCCACAAAGTGTTTCGATGTCGCTGCTTGCCTCTATATCTAAAACAGAGAAAGAGAATCTGAATGATCGAAATATAAAATCAACCGGATCCATACGACGAAAAGGATTGGGGAAAATGAAGTATACTAAGCAGCTTTAAAATATTTAAAAAAATTGTTGCACTTTTTGTTTGATTTTTGCTCTATTTCCGTTTTGTTTCAGGCGCCTGACATCACAAAGTAGTCTGGAAAGCATAAACGAGCCTCTCGACGAGATTATCGGCTATGCAGAACAACCTGATATAAATGCTGTTCTGGATACGATATCTGGTATGATCAGTTCTTATTTCCGGGATTACATATAATAGTTGTCGACCTCAACAGTCCTTTAGACAGTGTTTGTAGGTCAACGAACTAACATTCTATTAAAACTTTACACCGTTGAATATCTAATTATTAGATATTCAAAGTTTAACGTTTGAGAATTTTTTTTTGTCATATTGGCATACAAGAACTATTGCATTACTTGTAACACAATTTGAGAATATATTTCGAATACTACATTTGCGAATGATTGCATAAATTGAGCCCTATCGCTAATATAAGAATTGTTGCTGTAATTATTAGGCTTTTACTACATTCACGCCTCGTGTGCTCGTTGGTGCAATAACGTTACTGAAAACGATGACGGAATCTTTACTAATTTGGAAGTGGAACTACTTAGAGCATCTCATCAACGTTGCAATCACTGCGGTTATTTTGGAGCGGGCATAATATGTAAAAGAACCTCATGTAGCACGAAACTTCACTTTCCTTGCAGCGCTGCCAGTGGGGCTTATCAAGAGCGTTCGACTTATTCAACCATCTGTACAGCTCATCTGGACGCCATGAAGGACGGTAAGTACTAACTAATTTAGCGGGCCTTTTTACGAACTGCCTGGATCACTCGACCTGTCACACTCACTAAATTCTGTTCTGGTTAAACCATTATGCATTCGAAATGATAGATCACCAAGGCCGTTAGATTCACCAACCCTGCCATAGACGTACCAAACTTCCCGTCCTTGAAAAGTTCTCTAATCTGAACGCATGTTAACGAACAGTTCTTATTTACAATCTAGAATTAACTAATTTCCATCAAATAACAAAAAAAAAAAGAAGTGTGACATAAGGAGCTCGCCATATAAAGTATCTGTTTACTATAAGCTTAACAATAGCTTTTTTAAATTACTGTGAATTGGTTTTATACTATATATTTAATTTTTATCGGTTAAACAGATCTTGCAACCAATTGTACAGTGTGCAATTCCGCTGGAAATTCGTTTTCTATGCTGATGTGTTGTTCCTGTGGTCATCATTACCATCACGGATGCATGGCACTGAATCCGGACCCAGGTATGGACAAGTTGGATTCATATTTGTGTTTCTTATTAATAGTGATTCTAAAAACAACAGCCGCAAAGCTTGTACTGAAGTTGCATAGATCACTAAAAGATAACTTCATGCTATTTCTATTTAATTTGTTTAGGAATTCGTGCTGGGTGGCATTGTCCAGCCTGTAAAATCTGTCAAGCCTGTCGCCAGCCTGGAGAAGAACATAAACTTCTATCATGTGACACTTGTGATAAGGCCTATCATATATTTTGCTTGCGACCTGCCCTTTCGTCGATACCAAAGCATAGCTGGAAGTGCAAGGTCGGTATTGTTTTCTTTAAACATTTTCCAAAAGCGAGCAATTTATTTTAAAGTTGTACAGTCTACCGATTTTCAGCTAATCAGTTCAGTCGCTTTTCTTGTACGAGTTGTACTAACGGTTATCACGTGTACTGCCGTTAGTTGTACTGTATATCCACATATATTCACATTAGAATTAGAACAGTGCGTAGATTTGTTAAAGATTAATGTTGAAAAGGTTTGAATCCTTCACCATAATCAATTGTATAAAATTGTATATGATAATGCAAAATTGTATAAACTATTACTTCAAATATAGATGTGCCGTGTTTGCACCGACTGCGGATCCCGAACTCCAGGCTCTGGACCCTCTTCAAGATGGCACTCTAATTTTTCGGTCTGTGACTCGTGCTACCAGCAAAGAAATAAAGGCTTAGCGTGTCCACTTTGTGGCAAAGCCTATCGCCATGTCGCTCAGAAGCTCATGCTTCAATGTCATCTTTGCAAAAAGTGAGTTTCTTCATGTGTTCGCTTACTTACACTTCATTTCTCTGAATATACAGAGGTATCGTTACTAATCTTTTCAGCATTGAACATTAGAGTACGCGGAATTCTGTGGAAAATCTGTGTTCTCAGCACATATTCTCTCAATTTGTAGTTGTATCTAGAAATTGTCCAGTTTATTTAAATTTCGTAATCAGTGTGCAACTTCTGGTATTAGATGGCGGAGGATTAAGTCAAAGCTTGAAGTCAGGAGCTACTAGGGTTTAACTACAAATAGTTTTGATATTATATGCTATTTATAGATATAAGTATTTTATAGGCATTCATATGCAATATCGCCAATATTATTTAATTTCTATTGTTCAGATTTGTGCATGGCAGCTGTGACCAAAATGCAGAGTTATCAGTATATCAGCATAAGAAGGACATCAACCCTGATTACGAGTACAAATGTTTGCTTTGCTGTGCGGTTGGACCAAACTCTGCTGGATTGATTCGAGGACCAATTACAACAAGAAAATCTTCTGATATGAGTGAAATGGAAACAAGTTCTCTGATATCAGTTCTATCTCTGGATTCTTCGGGGCAAGTGGAAGATGACATGATTTTGTCAACCGACATCAATTCAGACATCAATCCTGTAAACAAGGTTTGTGTTGTTGGTAGACCCTTATGATGATTTTGAAAATGAATGGTAAACGAACTCCCCTTTTTCTGTCAAACAAGCACGTAAAAATAAGTGCAGTTTGCAAATAAGATAGCTGTATCAGGTTGCACTCGTATTTCAATGTTGCATGAACTTGTGAAATCACTACAAAACCATCACAGAAACTGCATCACAAACAAAAAAATTTTACGTGGGAAATGCGTCCAACTACTAATGTAGTAATCCTATAACATTTATTTCGTAGGCAATTCCAGGCTTGACTTCCCGAGTGATAGTGACATTTCATATAATTCAGAATGAGAATGAAGCAAGGTCGGTTTTCGGGTCACCCCCTTATAAAAGTGACATACCTTTTGAAATTTCATAGAACACTAAACTCTCTTTGCTAGTCGAAATTATTGAGGAATGTGAAACTCCGTTCAAAAAATCCTTGTGTTAAGAACATCCTTGCGGATGTGAAAAACAGTATTTCAATTGAATTAAGTCAATCAGCAGATTTTACTGCCTGGTCGAACTAGTATTTGTATCAACGGCAGTTCTTATTGTTTGAAACTGTAACTTTTTCACGTATTGCATTAAATTTGATGCGTCATTTCTTGACAAAAAGGAATATAATGCCAAAGAGATTCGCTTGTTCTGGACTTTTGGACTCAAATCAGACTTGGACTATCAGAATTGAAACTATCAGAACAAATCTGAATTGGACTAAATAAAAATTAGCACGTTGTTTTTGTCTACTCCTAGAAGCGGCAAATATATTTGGACCCGAACTGTACTCCTGCTTTCCTCACTGGCAAAGCTATCCGGAAGAAAAACGGTGTTGGTCGTCCTAAGAACAGTGATCTTCTCTCGCCCAAGGCGAGAAGACAATGTTACTCCGAGCTATCCAGAAAACGTGGGCCAAAGCCAAAGATGAGAGGAGGGTTTGGAAGTACCGGCGTCGGACCTCAGGTAGTCTAGATTATTAGCATGTTTGATATGGTTTTACCCGTTTCGTCAATAATTGACGAAACTCAATTACTCCGTACATGCTCGTTTAACGTGCTTTGTACAGTTTATTCATGTCAGTGAATTTTTGAGAACCGAGAAGGCTAAAATGTTACTCCCATTTTGTGGATGGCCCCGAATTTGAGTCGGTAACCAGGGGATACAAACAAGCAAAACCGCGAATTGGATATACCCCGTTGTTCGTCGGACCCGCATAATTGTCAATATGACTATTTGAAATATGAATGAACGGATTACGGATTAGTCCCACCAACCAACCTTACTCAATCAACCTAATAATAAAATAAAGCACAGTTTAAAATAGAAATATAGAATTAAGATAAAGAGCAGGACAGAAATATCACCTTGCACGCGTCTATTGTCTCGACTGGGTTTCCATTTCAGAAAAGGAGAGAGTAAGGTGTGCAAAGGACATCACAATTATGTCAGGCTTAAGTTTTGCATCGATAAAATATTTGTATGAAATCAAATATTCTTAGATTGAGCCAGTGCATGGTACAGTCTTACTTGGGTTAGTTATTGCAGGTTATATTGACACGCATTACGCATTCACAAGAAATGGAATTGATTCGTTTGAATTTTGACTTCACTGTCACTTCTTTTGTTTTGGTGTTCAAATAGCCAAATTTGAATCAGGAAAGTTTTATCTTAGCTCAATGTTGACTGGCATCAGCGACTGTGTTGTTCAAGAAAGTCTTTACGCAGAATCAGTCATTGAACTGACTTACTGACTCGGTATTCACGTCAGGCGATTCCCGCAGAATAATTGCATTAGAACCTAGCGAACAACTGAGCAACACTCAATTAATTATTACTGAAGTTGATGACTTTACACGCTGGACTAAATTGCACGATTGCTTCGATAACCTGGGCACATATTCTGTTTCTGTTTCTGATTTAACGTTGATAGGACAAGCGACAAGCCCATCATATTTTCATCATATTCGTCTAGAGTACTGAGTCGATCTCTATCAAATTACCAAATCTGGTTAAATGGAATTTTAGGTTCGTTTGGTGCGATTTCCTGAAATAACTTATGTAAGAAGTTTTAGTTTAAACCATTTATTTGGCAAAATTCTTAAACATTAGGACGAAATATATTTAGAACAAAATTCTCTTTACTTAGAACTATGCATATTTGTAGGTTGTATTACGTATTTTTGATTATGTTGCTCTTAGAATGTATAGAATATTGTCCACCAGTACTTAATGGAAAATTAATTCTGTATTAGGGAACTCATTGTGAGTCACCAGTTCGCGAAGAAGAACCGGGAATCGAAAATCGTCTTGTTTTAAGCTCATCTAAGGATGACTTTGTTCTGCAGCAAGACGTTTGCGTAATGTGCGGGGCATTCGGGAACGACTCAGAAGGACGCCTAATATCGTGTTCTCAGTGCGGTCAATGTTATCATCCATTTTGTGTCAACGTTACGGTTAGTAATTATTGCTGTTTTGATTTAGCAAAAATCTAAATATAATTTTATCCGGTAGGTCACGAAAGTAATACTACAGAAGGGCTGGCGATGCTTGGACTGCACAGTTTGTGAAGGTTGTGGCCAACGACATGATGAATCCCGGCTTATTTTGTGTGATGATTGTGACATATCTTTCCACATCTATTGTATAAATCCACCACTTGACTACGTGCCTCAAGGAAACTGGAAGTGTAAATGGTTCGTGCTTTCTGTTGGCTGTCTATCAGTGGAATTTTTCATTTTGAAAATATCCAAAAACAAACAACATCCTTTCCGCTGAGAACTAGTCCCTGAGATCATATTCGCAATGGATGTTTCGTAATTTGCATGTAATAGTGAAATACTTTAATTTAGGTGCACATTATGCCAAGTTTGTGGTTCGAATGATCCCGGAGTCAACAGTGTCTGGCAGCACAACTATAACATGTGTGGGCCATGTACTTCTTTGACAAATTGTTCAGCTTGCAATCAGGAATATAACGAAGCTGAACTTGTCATTCAATGTGTAGAATGTGACAGGTCAGACATTCAAACTATACTAAGATTTTGTACTTCATTTGGGTTTTGACTATTTCGATTTCCTTTCTTCAAGGTGGTTGCACAGTTCTTGCGATGAAATTACTAACGACGAGGATGCCGAAAAATGCTCCGATCTCGATTATAAATGTATTTCATGTCGCCCTCATGATGCCCCACCGCCTCACTTAGTCCCATCACCTCTTCCAATTTTAATTGAAAGCCCACCTCGAAGTCCAGGTAATTATCAGTAGGTTAAGGTATAGGGAGCTGTCGTTGTTGTATTATTTAACATTTTCAATTTCATAGATCCTGTTAAAAATAAATTGGCGGCACAATTTTTGTTGGATGGAATCTACTTGTCCGACACTGGAATGCACAAAATTAAGGCTCTCTT